>CAOKZL010002918.1:0-144668 GCA_948472985.1 Iguana delicatissima
GACATTAGCTCATCTCAAGAGCACTTATTAGAGTAGCCAAGTGAGGATTACAAGAAGAATTTAAAAAAAGAGAGAGAAGTTTTTTCTGTAGTCATATGTTAATGTTGTGAACCTTGACCTTTTAATATTTCTGCAGGTTGAACTCCCAGCTGAAAGAACAACCATTTTTGGTTGGATCTGAGCCATCCATTATAAATAAAGCAACACAGTCACTTTCTGTTATTACATCATACTGGATGTTATCACACTGCACATTTTTGTTTTCACAAGCTTTCTGAAGCCTCTGTGAACCTATAATCAGTTGGAATTCCTTGGTTCTTCTGTTGGTGTTAGCAGTTTAGGTAATTACATGCTATATTATGTTTAATGAGGTTATTAATACGGTTTGGGTTTGGGTTGTGCATACATATGCAACAAATAAATTGTACCAAATTGCACACCATGGGGCTGTTTCAATTCTGATGTGTCATTTGTGTCTCAAGGAAAGAAATATGGTTTTTTCACAGTGACTTCAGAATACTTCTAGTCCATGCCAGGGCAACACACATCCTTCCAAATGTTCGACTGTAATGCTTGTCAGTCCTTACCACCAGCTGTACTGGCTAGGGCTTTGGGAGTTTCAGTTAACAACCTGGAGAGTCACAAGTTGCTTGCCTCTGTCTGAGGAAGCTGGAACTGCGTGGATGAGATTGTCACTGTTTCTGATACATATTTAGGCGCTATAGGTCAGTTCTGAACCTTTGTTCAGTTCTGGGACTCGTGTATCTGGAATCCAGCTCAGACCTACAATGCTTGTTCTTAGAATGAAGGCAGTAGTTCCTCTGGTTTTAACCAGAGTGCTTTTGCCTGATTACTGAGGTGCTGTGATTATTTGAACCCAAGGGTTTATTAAGAAAAGTTTTCAGGGCAATAGTTATGGCCTTCCAGGCAGGCTGGAGCTGATGGGAACAAATAAAACCTCTTGTGTTTGTGCAGGGGTTTGAATACTCAAACCCAAGATTTTTAAAACCCCTGTTGATGTTTGAACTGAGGGTGAATACCCTTCATAAACGGATAGGCCATTTCTGCACTACACTGTTGTAAAACTAATATTACACTTTTAACATCCTGTGGAATCCTGGGGTTTGCAAACTAGAGAGGGGCATTTAGAATTCTCAGCAAGAGCTCTTTGGCCTCAGTTAACTACAAACCCGAGAATTGCAGAAGATGTTGAAAGTAGAATAGTAGCACTGTAACTGTAGTACAGAAATGGCCTGATGGCTTTTATAGCTTTTTGTCAGAGTAGGAGACAGGTTGCAAAGTTTCTAGAAGTGACGGTTTTCTCTGTCATTTAGGAAATAGGTGTTTTTTATGTTGAGGCAAGTAATTCAAATATCTCAAGTCTTTCATATATTTAGTGTGTGCAATTTAAGAAATTGTTGGCGTTTAAGTTATGTTTTCCAACCTTTTTCTTGACTTTCCTGTGAGAGTTCAGATATCTGAAATAGATCCTTCCAGTATGCTTGTGTTTTTTTCATCTGTAAAAACTTTTCGTCCTTGCTGTTAGGCATTAAACTAATTATTGCTCTGATGCTATAAGTGGCATGTCTCTTAGTAAGGGTTGGAGAAGTTAGTTCAGTTCTTAATGACTTTCCACACCATTTTTAAAAATGCCCTAATATTTAGTCAGATAATATTTTAGATAAAATACTATTTTTAAAAACAGTAACAAGGAAGCAAAATTCCCTATGAGGATTTTCTAGGCCCTTTGTGGGCCAAATAACACCAACGTACCTGGCCATATCATGGGTTTCCTAGCTGAACTACTGGGTAGAGCTTAACTCCATGGTGGTGCTACTGGGAATCAGGCTTCTTCCTCTGTTCTCCTCCCTGAATGAGGAAGGGGAGAAGGAGCAAAAAACTATTGACTGGTGCTTCAGGCAACCTCTGGAAGTGTAGTCTGAGAGCGCTCAGTTTTGCTACATTGTTCAACTCCCCATATAGGACAGGAAAGTGATTTTGCAATATTTGGCATTTACTGTAGCTGGCTGAGTCCTGAAATGTGTTAAACTCCCATTCCCATCATCTGTTGCTACCACAGAGATTGTGATCCAGCACATCTGAAGACAACATGCTTGAGAGTGCTGATAGAGTCTGCTAAAATATGCATAGAATTCTAGATCCATTTAACTCTAAAAATGTCTCTGAGACTAATCTCATTATTCATTCCATATTATGACAGAGTGAAGTTGCCAAATATAGATTTCTCTTTCAGTGGTGAGCTTCAGGGCTGATAATACTTTGAGTCAGTGCAATTCACAGTTTGCCATCTGAGGAAAGCAAGTTGCTCTGTAAAGAAGTTAAGAAAGATAAGAAAACTAAAACTTGTTCTGTATCCTGTGTTTTAGAAAGATAAAGTATATGAATACAGGTTTTTAAAAAATATATTAACAGGGGAACAATGGAAACAATAATATGTTAAATACTGCATGAATGAAGAGTATACATCTTTAACGTTCATCTCAGTAAAAGGTTGAAGAGTCATGGCTTAGTTAGCTAGAAGGTTCTACCCAACCCCTTAAACTACAAGGATAAGTGTGCAGCCATGGGCAATGGGAAGGCTAATCAACAGAGAGAGAAATTATAATTGCAAAGGCATGGGATCAACCACATAAAACACCCTAGGATCACTTGGCCATGAAGGTGAGGCTATGATCAACAATGAGACAATAACTTCTGATTCTTACGATAAATGATTGTACAGTCCTCCCTCTACATTTACAGATTTGCCCTTCGCTTATTTGATTATTTGCAAGACACATGCTTGCCACTCCCCATTTTCCTTCCCCCATTCCCTTGCATTCCTCACCACAAGCTTGGGAGGCTTGTGCTTAAAACTGTCATTTTTTTTCCTTTTGAGTGCACAAAGCCCCCCTCCCACTACTGGACATGTGTCCTCAATGCCATGTGGCTGCACTTTCTGCTGTCTAATGGCTGCTGATTGGCCAGATGGTCTCTTTGCTTCTACCCCTTCCTTTTCAAGATGGCCACCGGAAGTACCCAGAACCCAAGAATTCTGCTCTTCTCCCTTTGAGGGGAAAGATCTGCCTATGCTGGGGCAGAGGCAAAGGAATGGGATGATGGAGTTTTGGAGGGGAATTGCAGGGGGCGGGGGGAGTTAGTCATGATTTTTCCACTTTCACAAGGGTTCTCTGCCTTTAACCTTTGTGAATGTGGAGGGGTTACTGTATAGTAGAAAGTGCTTGAAGCTGTGCAAGATAGTTACGAAAATCATATTACGACATGTGGAAGAGAGAAAGTGAATTTGATTAGAGATAAAAATTGTCACTTTTGGGCCTCAGGAAGCTTGATACCAAAGCTAGCCTTGGATATCATGAAGACAGAACCAGTTAATCTGTGTTCCTTTTCAACCTGTTCAAATACATATGAAAAAATCTTGCACAAGCAGGATGATAGTGCTCACAGGGCATTCTGTGACGGTTTCCAAAAGCACAAAGAAATCGTTGCTTGTGGAAAGTACCATAGCAGCTGCTCTTTTTCTTTTGTGTAACTTTGTATAATTGTGATTTGATGTATTTATAATTTGTAAAACTCATACCTGCACACCAGAAAAATGTTGCATTTTCATAGTTTGGAGTCATATATTGTATTCTTCAGTGTGCCCTACTTGAAGATGTTGCCAGTACTACTTCTGTGACGCATGGTTACATCTTACTTTGCTCATACAGGTAGTTTGTCCACAAAATAAGCAGGTGCATGGAACATCCAAACCATTTTTGAATATGCTGGCCAGATGTCACAATACCTTGGTTCAAATGGCTAGTCAGAGATTGCACTGAAATAATTTGGTAGAAGAATGGTATGACCTTTTCCTCTCCATCAAACTTGTAGCTTTCACCAAGGAGCAAGCTTTGGTGAGAATCCAACTGTATGAAGAGTAGTCCACTTTTTCTCCTGACAAAGGGGTAGTAAAAAGAAGAAGAATATAGTTCTAGCCTTTGTGTGATCGTATGTCTATATGGAAGGCCCATTCGATGCTGGAGGCTGTCTGTATTGCATAGTGAAGAGCACAAGCCATTTATAAATTGTGCCATCTTATTGTCACTTGGTTGATCTTTCTTTTGTGGGCTGTTCATGTACATGGCATAATGTTGTTTCTTGATGATTTGCAAATGTGTTCAACTGGGCTGCATAAAACACAGCATTGTGTTAGCCTGTTAGCATCTTTTAGGCTTGAATCTTGCTTTTGTACTCCCAAGGTGCATTGTTTCAGGGCTTGTATAAAAGTGGGGAAGGTGGAGTTGGTCTCCTGGGTGAGGGTTATTCTGGCAATGCTGATGGTTCTTGATGCAGCTGAACAATGTTGAATAGCCCTTTTTCTACTACATAGTGTCACTTCCAGATCTACTATTCTGGACACCTGCTTAGCATGAGAGGATGCAACATGGTAATTAGATGCACAGAGTAATAGAAACATTCAGACAGCACCAGATGAGATACATCTGGTCTCTTCCCACAAGAGACACTTCAGAGTAAGAAGCCAAAAGGCAACCCTCGTTCATCTTAACTTGTTTAGTCAACATTTTGTAGCTTTGATGCATTAAGCAAGGAGGATTGCAGTTTTACTGACAGCAAAACTACCTATTTTAATAGAGGACCTAGGCCATTTCCACACTAGCCTGTTATAACGCTATGATTCCACTTTCAACATCCTATGGAGTCTTAGAGTTTGCAGTTTAGGGAGGGGCCACTTGGCCCCTCCCTAATCTGCAAACCCCAGGATTCCATAGGATGTTGAAAGTAGAATCATAGCGCTGTAACAGCCTAGTGTGGAAATGGCCCTAGTTATAAACCCAGGCAGCAGGCTTGTATTCATGAGGGATAACTGGGAGGTGATTAGTATGCCAGCTCAGATTTACACTCCAGATAAAGATCCATATGATTTTACAGATGAGATGTTAGGCACATAAAATGTATTCAGAAGGGCCTTGCCACCGTAGGAAATAGCTGTACCATGGTTAGTGATCTGATACAGGAAATGCAAAGGCATAGTGCAAAGCACAATCGTGCTTCCGAGCACAGTTGTGACCGAAGGATGTCAGAACCTCCCTTGCAAGATGTGCTGTATAAATACTAACTGGTTGATACCCAAAGATACCTTAACCCAGGAATAGAGGTTTATACATATCTTCTGCCAGTTACAGACATTTTAGTATCTAGGAGTTTTTTATTTGTTTTTGTTTTTGTTTTGTGTGTCCCTTTACCCTTTTAGACATTGAAGAAACAAGCACAGAGCAACATATAATCTTGGATCACTTTCTGACTCTCTCACTTTGAGAATGGTGATGGATTGTCCTAAAACTGTGAAAGCTCTAACTTTTGTAATAAAAGACTGAATTCAGACCTCACAACCAGATAAATAATAAATGTAGTATGTCGATTTCTTTGGTATGGGATACTGTGATGGTGGTTATATATGGAGCATATTAGAGAATGAATTGGGAGCAATTAAAAAAAATAAGCTTATGTTCTTATTAATATTAAAGAAATAGAAGAGTCGCATAAGGACATGGTGAATAATAAAAATATATAGGGAATGAATTCAGAAAAGGTTAGTATTAGAAAGTTTAGATATTGCTAATGTATCAACAGCCCTTTTCTGTTCAAAACAAAAACAGGGATTTGGCAACAAGAGTTCAAAATTATTTGCAAACCAGCTGAGGAAAAAACGAATTAGGAAAATAATTCCAGTGATGGAAACAAGCCAAGGTGAATCTCTTGGCAGGACCAAAAAAAAAAAAGTATTAAAATACAAATATATTGAAATACAGAAATTGATAATTTCATTCAGATTTATATATCAAAGCGGCCATCTAACCCTTAGAAGACATCTAGAAAATATCTAAAATAATAATAATCTGAAACCTGGAAAGGATCCCTCAAAATGTATTCTTATAGACTAATATTGATAAATCAGGATACCACATCAACATTTATCCTAGTTGTTTACAAGTCAGGATTTATGCTTCATGGGCAGTTCATGAATCTTCTGGGATATGTACTATTGCTACTACTACCAAAAAAATTAAACCAGTCTTACCAGTCCTGCCTTTAGATAACCATAAAGCATTGACCTTCTGGGGTCAGCTACGTAAAGTATTGCAGAAAATAAATATAAGAGACAGTGTTATATAAAAAAAAAAGTCCCAATCACTACAATTATTTGCTGTTGCGCTAGAGCCTCTGTCAGAAAGAGTATCAGAAGTAATCACAGTATCCCTGAAATTCACCTTAACACAAGAGCAGCTTGTTCATGAATGATATTGCTATAGTTTAGTTGAAGCCCCAGTTCGAAACATTGGAAATGAGAAAAGAACTAGAATCTTGGGGTAAAAAATAAAATCTTATAGTTAGCTTGTAAAAGTAAAATCTTATTGTTAGCTTGTATCCTCTAGAGTATTATCAGAAATGGTTCTAAATGATGCTTGAGCAGGTTGTGACAATCTTGGATATATTTGCATAGGTGCGTCCTGAAGGTCCAGAAGGAACTTGGGGAGATTGTAAGTTAGGCCGTTTCCGCACTACACTGTTACAGTGCTATTATCCTGGGGTATGCAGCTTAGGGAAGGGCATTTAGAATTCTTAGCCAGAAAGCTCTTGGGCTCAGGAAACTACAAACTCCAGAATGCCACAGGATGTTAAAAGTGGAATAATAGCACTGACTATAACAATGTAGTGTGGAAGTGGGCTCAGTCTCTAACACTGAACCCTAACAGAGCTTTGCTAAATATCTTCTCAGAATCCAAACCATCACATCCTAAACCAGAAGCTAGTAAATGATCTTCCTTTTAATTGTAGCAAGATTGGAAATTGCTAAAAGGTGGAAGGAAGATTCTGATTTTTGTCTAGAGAACTGGTAGAAATGAACTCTGAACCTAACATTGTCTGAAAGATGTACTCAGAGCTTAGATGCTTGAAAGAGCAAACAGGTACAGACAATATTAGCGTTATCTGAGATCCTTTTATTTATTTTGTTAATGGGAAGTGGAGACAGGCAGCGGCTTCCCATGGAGATTTGTAGAGGAACCCCTTAGCTGAATGTTTATCTCTGTTGAATATTGTGACATATTTATCAGTGGATGATGATTTGATACTTTTGTACGTGGGGTTTAAAATGCTGTTGTAATGATTAGTTGTCTCAGTTTGTTGTTTGTATCCGTCTTTCTGTTGTCAGAGAAATGTGAATGATTGTATACTGGAGGCTCAAGTTATTAATAATGTTTCAAAAATCCCAAAGGTGATTGATGTCAGATGCTTTCTCTCCTCTGCTCCAAGTAGAGCTCCCTCTGAAGCTGTGAAGCCTTGGGGTTACCTCCAGGTTGTATATTTGAATCCAATCCTGAAGGAAAACCAGAGACTGTTAATCTCAAGATAAAGGATACTCGTGTGAAATTTTGAAAGATAAAAATACTACTCTTACGGATTGGCAGCTAAGCTTCTGTGTGCTAATATGTTTATGTTGATTGAATCTAATATCCAGATCTTTCAGTTAAATGATGCAGCCAGTTTTGTTCTGGCATGCGCATAACTGCATATAGGGTTGTTTTTGAGACTCTCTGCTTTTAATTTAGAAACACAAGCACATCCAGATAATGATGTATTGTGAACTGTGTCATTGCAATGTCCGTATAAAATCTTAGTGTGTAACCTTTTGTTCCTCTTCCCCAAGGTTTAATAAAATGATGTTTCCACTCCCTAGCTTTTGAACATATGGTCCAAGTCCCTACTGTAGTAATGCATATAAATTAAATTATAATGAGTGGAATTAGTCCTGAGGCATGACTACAAAGATTACATCACTCTTGCTCATGAAATTATATCCCTGTGTCTGTTTTCATATTCATTTATATCTGCCTTGAGTCTCTATAAGTTGGAACCAAACAGAAATATTGAGCCTGTATGAAGAACCAAATGTTTATGTAATTAAACATTACAGTATGCACTAGATATGATGATGTAAACACAGTAATGTTTTATTATTATTGATAATAAGTGAGAAGTTGAGGTATAACTGTACTGTGCGCTCATCTATGTATTGTGCACTGTCTTCTGTACCACAGATGTTTATTCAAAAGTAAGGCCCGTTTACTTCAGTGGAACTTGCTCCTAGGATTGTACCTGCTGCAAATGAGGGAATGCAAAAGGAAAGCACGTTGATTTAAACACAGGAAAAGTGCAGATACCCATTCTTCTGTAAAATTCCCATTGTTACCAGCATCTCCCAAAGGATTTTGGACTCTTGAGTAGGTGGACACTGGGAAATACTTCCATTTTGTAGTTGCATGTTCTTTTCCATTTTTAAAACAGTTGTTATAAGAATCTGCTTCCCTTTCGTAGTATTCTGTACCCTACCCTCACCATGATAACCACAGGAAAGTGATGATATTTTATCAGTGTGTTAAATATGTAGGAAGTACTGTATACCTGTAGGATATGAAACCATATGCATTTCAGAAGTAGCAGCGCAGTTTAGTTTTTTAAGACTTACAAAAGTTTTTTTTTAAGATTTACAAAATCTGGTTGATTAGTAAATATCCAGTGATGATTATAGCATCAAGTAACTTACACAATCATCTTAAAGCAGTAAAGAGGTTAAATGTAAACACCTTAAAAGTAAGAAGCAAAAAATAGTTAAACTCTCCCATCAGTCATTGGTCCTCCAGGTGTTTTGGACTTCAGAATATGCCCAAGTGTCAGTGGTGGCCAAGAGTGCATTTGCATTATTGTTATTGTTTCTGCGAAATGTCAGATCTGACCACAGAAATATAAGCCTTAATTATATCCTGTTCGGATTACTGTAATACACTCAACTTAAGGCTAACTTTGAAGAGTATCTGAAAATGCCATTGGTATGAAAAACTGAAGCCAGATTGTTCACTGAGGCTGGTGGGAGGGAGCACCATCTTGTTAGGACTCCCTTGTCAGAAGAGCTCCGTTGGCTACCATTCTTGTTCTGGGGACAGTTCAGACTGCTAGTTTTGCATAACCAGATAGGTCCAGGCTATCTGATGAGTTGTATTCTCTCACACAAACTTGCCTGAACCCTGAGATCTTTGGGAAGGATCTTTCTGAATCTCCTTCTACCCTCACAGGCATATCTGATGGAAACTCTGACCCTTTCTACTCGACGCACCCAACCTACCATGGGGATAGGAGAAGGATGGGACCAAGACAACACTTATGCACGACATTGTCCCAGTCCAGTCCTTCTCCCACTGTCATACCACAAATAATTGACAGGTTTTCCCTGTCAATGACTGGTGATCTTGCCACCTTCCTACTGTGTGCCTGCACTTATCTTGTCTGTGGAGGCCCTGGAAGTGCAATGGCTGTGTTTCCTGCCCCAGCACAGCCTGGGACAGTTTCCAGCTGCACTATGGCAGGAAGAGGCATGGCCATCACACTTCCTAGATCCTGGAGGCAGCTGGTGCAGAAGAGAGCACTCCATTGTGCTCCCCTCTTGGGAGAGCTGCTGCCACCATCGTCATCAGATGCAGCCAGGACAAAAGTAGGGTGTGGAAAGGGCCTCAATAGAAAGGCCTCTTGGGGGCTGCTCCTTGACTCTGGAACACCTTTCCTTCAGTTGGAACCCAGTACTTTCAGGCTGTACTTTCAGAAACTATTGGGTTTTTTTAAGTAAGAAGTTTTAATAAGATGCTGTGCTCTTTTTAAAAATCTGATTTTTAGTGTATTTTTTTCTATAGTGTATAAGTTTTAAATTGTGAGTCCCTGTTCTGAGAAACTGAACATCTTGAGTTCTGATTCTGGAGAAATATATGTATGTGATATAAAAAAAGTGAACAAATAGGTGAATGTACTCCCAAAATCCTTTCCCGTACTGGTATGGTATGATACATATCATACTGACTGGAGCTTCTGGGAGTTGAAGTACAAAACATCTGGAGGCCAGCAGTTGAAAACCACTGCTGTAGTGTAAATACAGCTGGCTCTGGTGTTCTGAAGACCATGGCTGGTTAATATTCTGTGTATGCTTGTGTTCATGTGTATATTTTTTCTAAACAAACAGAAAGTTGACTTTTTTCTGTGAAAGCAAGAATTGAATTTACATTGTGGATATATAATGATATAAAATTGCTGATTTCAGCTGGGAACAGCACCTTTGCTTCAAAGAACAGAAACAAATTGATAATTCTCAAAGTGACCTTTTCTTCTTCTTTTCTACAAAGAACTCTTTGAACAGTTCAATTTTCTTTCTTTGAACAGTTCAGCTTTCTGGATTATCTTTATTGAAAATTGCTTTAGTGTTGACAAGGAAAGCCCTGAACAGCACTTTTGTTAGCAATGCCAAAAAAGTTACAAAGCACTCTTAAAATATATAGGAGGAGAATTTTTCTTTATGTTTTTCTTTATGTAATACAGTAATTATACCACATATAAGCTATTCTCTTCCTGGTAGTTGGGTAAACTGTATTTTCCAGAGTTTAGAAAGTTACTTTTAAAAAGCAATTCATTCCAATTACTTTCTGTACTTTTAAAAGGTGTTCACTGTTGTTGCTTTTTGTAGTTTTTGAAAAGTAGCTTGTTGTATTTTTTGTGCCATTGCTCTTTATTATTGTTGATTTTTTGTTAGTTTTGTTTCTTTCTTTCTTTTTTAAGGTTAGGACTGTTAAGAGAATGAAATAGTGAACAATTCCTCTTAGAATTTTTCTTTAAACATGACCTTTAACAAGTAGAAAACATTACTTACTGTGCCAGTAAAGTGATTTTTTTCCCCATTTGTTACATTCCTTTTGAAATTAACTTCATTTTGCCTTTACTTTACCAGACATATGAATCTATATGAAAGAAAAATGTTTGAGGTCTTTTTCGGGGGCATTGTGACCCTCCTTAGTGAATTCTACTGTCTGTTGGTTATGTTCTGGACCCATTTCTGTTGTACATTGTTGTGTAATATTATTGGAGTTCAGCTGCAATGAACCAACCTCTTTGCAGTTCTTCGTATTAACTCATATAGTGCTAGGCTCTTGGATAATTAAGTGAAAAGTTTTCCTCTAAGCCATCCCCTATTTCTTTCTCTCTTGCTTCTCTCTTTCTTTCGGTCTCATTCTTTTTACCTCTTCTTCCTTCTTCCTGCCCATTCCCTTTTCATCATACAATTAAGATGGGTGCTGAGAAGAGTGATCTTAATAAAGTTGTTGTTTTTGTGTCAAGTTGTGTCCAAGTTCTAGCAACCCTAAAACAAACGTATCGTGGAGTTTTCTCAGCAAGATTTGTTGAGAGAGTGTTTGCCATTGCCAGCCTCTGAGGCTGAGAGAATGTGATTTGCCCATGGTCACCCAGTAGATTTCCATGGCCAAGCCTCATTTTCCCTCGTCCTAGTCCAATGTTCAAACTACTATACCATGTTGGTTCTCTGCTTATTAGATACCTGATCAATAAAATACAGATGCTACAGATTGTATTTTGGATACCAAGATCCTGAATGCAGAGTCTGTACTCTACCACTAATCTTTGCAAACCACACTTCATGACACAGGAAAGATGCAGTGATTCAGTTGTGCAGAAAGAAATGTTCTGCATATACTCAGAGGAACTCAAAAACTTCCAACTAAGAATCCTCTACTCTTGGCTGTACCTGAGGTGAATCAGTGCTCTCTAACTGAAATAAAACACTCCTTATTAACCTTTAACAAACAAGAAACATTTCATGAGTGAGTGAAATGTATGTGTTGGTGGTGGTGGAAAGAAAAGAGATACAGATGATCTGAATTGAGCAGATGATGAACTTTCCCCAGCTGACAGTACCGAGACATACTGGACATCCACCATTCCCAGGAAAGAATCCTATTAGGTCTTTTTAGTCCAGGTGAGGAAAAAAGTCCAGGTTGAAAGCAAGCACTTTTAAAAGTACAAAATGTGAAAATTTGTAGGAAGCAGTAACAAAATGCGCTTCCTTCCAATCGACAGTAAAAACCTCCATGCCATTCTCTGTAAGTAGCATGGTCTTGGCCAACACTAATTTAGTCAATAAGTTGATTAATGGCCACTTCACTAATTGAACCATTTCAGTTATTAGTGTTCATGCTACCAAATTACCTTTCCACTTTCTGATGTTTACCTTTATCAAATTGCTTCGTAATCCAACATTCTAAGATCTGCTGCTGTGGCACTGCTTTGGAACATGGTAGCTTGATTTAAGAGTTCTTCTCTGTGGAAAATCCTTTCTTTATATACCAGAATTCAGTTGGCATATGTACAACAGGTGATTAAAAACATAATGGGTATCAGTGTTTGTATTTTTTGCCCCCTTTTTCCTTTCTTTTTTCTTCTTCTTTTGTATTGCAGCTTGTTCTCAATAATGTAACCTAATTAGAGGCACATGACTGACTTGAAATCATTTTTCCCTGTTGACATTTCCTGATGCTTACTTAGGTAAGCTGTCTGAACAATTCTGAAGCATTTCTTGGGTATTCCTGGCAGTACTAACGGTATTACTGAGAGCACTTTTTGAAGCATCTGAACAGTGCAGTATATTCATACACTTGGCCTTGGACAACAAAATGGGAGTATTTAGTACTTGAAATAGCTTAACAAAGTGAAGTTGAAGCTCTGGGCCGATCTCTTGGTACTTCTCATCATAAATCCTGTACAATCACTTTTTCAAGGAAAAAAACCACAGCATTTAATTTAGGATTTAAAATGTCTGAATGTATTAGACCTGTATTGCTATGGTCAGTGTTTCAGTCACCAACTTTATTTACTTGATCAGGCATGGCAAAAGTTACTGGTTGCGATGGTACTATCAGTGGAACTGATGATCTATCTATTGGTGACCAAATATCAATAAATGTATCAACAAACATCAATCTTGTCTATTACAGTACTTGGTTACTAAGGGAAACTGACAACATAAAATTTACGACCCACTGATAGATATTAAACAAATCACTTTAAGAACTTTAAAAAATTATTGAAAGTGAAACCATTGCATCTTTCATTTCAGACTATGATTCCATTGATTTCAACAGGATCATGTTGCCAGTGAATCAGCCTTATGATATGACAAACACAGAGCTGAAACAATGCTTGTATAGGCAGAATCCTAGTAAACAGTGCTTTTATTATTGAATGAGCCTTTTTTTTCTGTGAAACTCCCTTGAGCATGTGGTAAAATAGCCTTTGAAGTTTTGCTTTGTGACACAGTTAATGGACCTCTTGCCCTTTTGTCTTGTTAGTGTAATTTGGCAGCAAAACAACCTCCCCCACCTTACGTTTCTTTAGTTTGAGGCCAGAGTAAGGGCTGTGGTGTTAAGGAGAGATGAGTGAGATGATCTAAGTGCCTGTGTGTGGCTAAAAAGACTACTTTACATGAAAAATTAATTACATTAGAGGTACAGGAAACTTGTTCTTTGGTGTGCAGCAGCATCCTGTGACCCTTGGCTTGATGCTATGGTGGTGAAAACAGCATATTCTCCTAGCAAGTGAGCCAGAGCCATACAAATCTAACAAGAACATGGAAACTTTACTTTTTAGATTAAACTCTCAGAATTACCCAGTCAGCATTTCTACAAGAGAGTGCTGGATGAGTAATTCTGGGAAGTATAGTTAAAAAAATGTAAAGTTTCCAAATGTAATGTGGTTGCATTAAAAGCCTTTATTACAGTGATTCAGCATCTTGATCCATGTCTCAGATACTTACATAGAATATAATTTGGGTGAAAACTTGGCTTGGTATTGCTTAATGGTGGCTTTGCACAGGCAGATGTTATATAGGCAGATTATCCTTTTCCCACCAGTTTTAGGAGCTACATTCATGCCCTGTTATCAATCTACAGCATGAGGGTGGGCAGTCAGAATTTCCTCTTCTTCTCCTTTCCCCCCTAACCTTTTCAGAGATTTGGTTTGGGGTATATTTAATACAGTCATTTATTTGCACCTTAACTGGACAGTAAACATGTATTGCTGTTCACTTGAAGTAACTTCTGGCTTTGTGGTGAACTGTAGGGGATTCCTCACACACATTCAGGAAATACTGAAGAGCGACACCTTGGCTTAATCTGTGGAGCATTGCAACCGCAGAAGTTATAGCTCTGAAAACAGAATCTGAGTGCCATTACGAAAAGGCATTAATGACATGACCATGGAAATTAGTTATTCACTGGGACTTTGCTAGATTTCCTTACCCTACTCATTGTTAATATTATGTGTTACAACGTGTATTGTATGTCTCCAAATAGGTTTGCCTTAGGGTTACCATAAGTGAGAAAGAATTCACGGGGTTTTCTGGCGTCTGAGTGTGTGTGATGCACCCAAGGCTACCCAGTGGGTTTTTGTGCCCAAGCAGAGAACTCAATCCCTGTCTCCAGAGTTGCAGTCCAGTGCTCAAACTGCTACACCACCCTGGCTCTCATGTACTATAATATTGTGTGCTAAACTCTATCTGCCATCTGTATTGATTAGACTCTTGACTATTTTCCTGAAGGTTGTGAACAATCCCTTTTAATTTCCTTTCAGATTTTTGCTTTTAGATAGCCTAACCCAAAATGAGAGTTTGAACTAGAAACATGGCATGTGTTATTGTTATTTGTATTGTGAAAGGATGGGAGAACTTAAACGTTCTAGCCACAGAATCCTATAGGTCAAGATACGTTGGTGTAACTTTCTGTTGTTTTTTTTAAACTGTGAGCTCACTGAAGTGTTTTCAGTGATGCCTGCAGAATGATGTTTATCCTGGTAAGGTTGGATCCATGTGTTAGACTAGGACTAGGCACTGCCTTGCTGTACACAGGATTTTCAGAGTTTTTTCTTTTGATGTATTTTGTTTTTTCATCTACCATGTGAACATATAAAAGACACCAGTGTAACAATTTCTGTGAGGTGGGACAACTTTGTTTCTATTTTTATGAAATGATAGATGGGGTGATGATACCCAAAAGCACTTCATTTATATACCACTTAACTGGAATTTGACTCTTGAGCTGTCCATTCTAATGAAGATTAATTGATTCATTGAATCGTGGTAGATTTCAAGCAAATAATCAGCTGCTTGAATATAAAATAGGATCCATGCTGTGGCCTGTCAGTGTGTTAGCCAGTTACATAATAAAAGCTAACACACCAACATTCTTTCAAATAAAAGCAAAGTGTTGATTTATAAAGAGTGTGAAAACTCATGATGTAAGAATGTAAGAACTAGAATTTCAAGTGTGTGAAAAAAGGGCACAGCGAGTAATAAAAGAGTAGATGGAATGGAGCAAGATGTACAGCAATGTCAGGCTGAATTTCTCAGATTTTAAACAGCTGTTCCTCTTCAGTATACTAGTGGATGAGGCTCAAACAGCATGTAATAAAAAATATCGTGAATAGGGCAAGGTGCAACTCTTCATGGGTAATCTTCTAGGGGTTGCAGTCCAGCAGTGGGCAGGACCAAGGGTACAACTCTACTCTATGCACCTATATCTCTGCCACTATTCATACAAAATGTTGTACTCCTATTCACATGTATCCATACATTCTTCTCATTCACAGCAGTTTCTCTTTTCCTACTTTAATTCATTTTCCAATGGTCATTCTATCTAAGTACATTTTCTGAGGGTTTTCTTGAGTTTTTCCCCTGCATAACCTGGGCCCTTTCTGCACCTTACTTTCTTCCAGTGCTGGGGTGCGGGGATCACGCAAGCAGCCTCCGGCGAGAGGCTCTCGCGTCCGGGGTCCTTTGGCTCCGCACAAGCCACCTGCTTGCGTGAGAGCCCCGCCTCTTCCTTCCATAGTGCAGCCTGGGACCTTCCCAGGCTGCGCTTGGGCCGGAAGTGCAACCGGCATGGCTCTGGAGGCTCCACGTGCCAGGTAAGTGCGCGCGGGGCCCAGGAACAATGTGCGATCGCACACCATTTTTGGCTTCCAGCCGAAAATGAAAAGGTGCACGATCAGTGCCTGCTGGCCCCTGGAGCATCGCGCAATTCTGAATGTGTCGTGCAGATCGCTCCTCACAATTGCGTGATGTTCCAGGTGCCCTTTCGCATGGAAAACGCCGTGCAGAAAGGGCCCTGGTTTTAATAGATCTGTTATTTTCTGTACTGAGTAACCTGCCACATTCGTCATTCTTGGTCACAAGCCAACACCACATTTTCTTGAACATGAGAGTAGGGGATCAACCCCATAGTCACTTTCTTCATGTGACTAGAGATAAGTCTGAAGAAGAAAAGTTCCTGGAAAACCAGGGTTCATTCTCACATGGAAAGCCCTCCTGTGAATCTCTCTTCTGCAGCCCCATCAGTCTTCACTTGAGGAAAGCAACAGTGGAGGCAGGGGGCAAGGCTAGGCACTTTCTGATACAAGAAAGTGCATGATGATACACCAACAGAACTGCAGACATCCTGTCCCTTCTCTTATTTGCCCATGTTGGGATTTTTATGAGTTGGATTGTGACTGAGAGATACTGAGTGGGATTCATTCCTAACAGTGGAGCCAAGAATATAAGTAGCACATTCTTAACACTTGGAACTGCTAGATATTTCTCAGCTGCTCTAGCCAGTTTTCATAAGTGTTCAAGGAGTTCCAAGCACCACCAAGGATCCATAAGGTGCTGCAAGAGACCACAAGCTACTGGGAAAGCTCTCCATTTGCCTTTCTCTTCTAACTGTGAACATTGTTCAAAAGAAGTTCTGTTTTGCTCGGTCATGTGTAAGGCCATTTCCGTGTGGTGTCACAGTCTCATTATGGGGACAGGATGGCAGTGGTCCATAGGTTGTCGCAATCCCGCTGCCATCTCATCCCCATGCATTGCATTTGCGGGATATTCACTTAACAGATTAAATCTGTTATGCACCTGAGATCACACGACGCTCCCATACTTACCTGCCATGCAGAAGGGCAGAAAGCACAATGGCAGCACTTCCCTCCCCAGTGCAGCATGGGAAAGAGCCTGGCTGTGCTGCAGATGGCAGACACATGTCCCTTGTGCTCCCTTCCACAGAGATCCAGTTGGGTGTGGACAGGAGTGTTCCTGTTGCCTTCCCTTCCTGGCAAAGGCGGGATTCCAGTGGGATGATGCAGGGGAGCATTGTTGTGTGGAAATAGTGTAAATGTTTGATAGTGGAGGCTTTCTGCTATTTGCAATGAGACTGTTGGATAATGGGGAGAAAAGATAGCTGAAAGTGGAGAAGGCACTGCCTAAAGGCAGGGTTCATGGCTTTTGGAGAGTGTTGTGACCCAATTGGGCCAAAGCATTTCATTTCTTTGAGGTTCACCGTAATGTATGATACAGTACAATACAATATGATATGAGTATGCTTTAAAGACTTCTTCTTATCATACTGGTGAAAGTACCCAATTTCGCACAGCTTAGAACGGCCTTTGATTTGAGAAACTGAAGTCTTCAAGCATAGTTACACTATTCCCATGCTATCTGTGTGAAGCCATTGCTTTTGGTACTCTTGCTGCCATCATGCAGTCCTACAGCCTCCTGATAGAGGAATCTGCCCACTTCATGCACATGAGGATTGCAGCCCAATAGCTGCAGTAAAGGAGCAACTCCATAACTTGGTTGTCCCAACTATTCATCTGGCTTCAAACAATGTACTAGAAACTGAAGACAGTTCTGTGGCTTTCAAACACCTAAAATTAATGTGGGATATTTAAGCAATGGATTCCTGTACTGGTAGGGGGTTTACCTAGCTCAGACCTGGACAACTCCCAGAGGCTAGGGGTTGCATTACATACACATATGCATGCATGAGCACTCACACACACACTAAGACCTTCAAGGGCCACACACCAAAATGTAATTCAGTTTTTGATTATTTTTTTTTAGATATCAATCCCTCCCCCAAATACCCCAAACATCTTCTAGGAGGCACATGAGATATTTTGCCATACTTTGAGGCCTCCTTGGCCCTTGTAGCCTTTTTTTTTTTTTACAACAAGAAGTGTCACAGAAATCGTATTCACTTCTTTTTTAAAAAAAGGTCTTGCAGTGTGCTGATAGAGCACACCTCAGTACCTATGGCAGGACCTTTCAAACGGTACATTAGTGTGTCGCCTGAACTGTGTAGGTGTGTTGCCTACAATCTTGGAAATGTACGTAATTATTTATAAATCATATATTTTTAAAAATATACAAAAGGTTTTCATGAGATATGTTGTGTTCCCATACATTTTGTTATTACAGTTTATGTATGTGTCTGTGTCTCTTATAAGTGGTTAGTTTAACCTCAAATTTGCTAGTAAAACTAAATTACTGTGTTGTAGAATGATGCATGTCTAAGATGTTTATCACTAACATAAAAAGTTTGGAAAGCTCTGACTTATGGGAATTGAATGAGCAGATTGCTGAAGGAAAGTTTACTCCCCTGCTCCATTCCTTGCCTTCTGTATCCCCTTAGTCTAGAACTGTCAAGATAAAGGTAAATTTATCACATTTATTAAACACAAGTTAGCCCTTTTGATGCCACTAGATAGCTGTTAACATTTGGCTATGATAATTACAAGGGATCAGAGGCCAAACTCACTATTGTTGTCGTGTGCTTTTAAGCTGTTTCTAACTTAGGCAACCCAAAGCTGAACCTATCATGGGGTTTTCTGGCTTTGAGTGTGTATGACACACTCAAGATTACCCTGTGGGTTTCCGCAGCTGAGTGCAAAATTGAACTCCAGACCGTTTCTGCACTAGGCTGTTACAGCGCTATGATTCCACTTTTCAACATCCTATGGAATCCTGGGGTTTGCAGTTTCGGGAGGGGCCGGCTGGCCCCGGGATTCCATAGAATGTTGAAAGTGGAATCATAGCTCTATAACACTCTAGTGCAGAAATGGCCCTAGTCTTCCGGGTCATAATCCAATGCTCAAAGCACTACACCACGCTGGCTTTCCCTACAGACTCACTACATGCCCATAAACAACCGTAAGTAGTTTTGTTGCATGAACATAGAGTTAAATCTAGTTTTTAGTCTCTGGTAGATTTACTGAGACTGATATAAAGGTTGACAAGTCCTATTCATTCAGTGGGTCTGCTCTGCTTGGGATTAACAATTGGATGTAGTTTGTAGTTTTCTTTGATATCTTTTCAGAAGCAACGCTGTATGTATAAATACATACTTTTTTCGAGTTGAAATACAATGTGAGTTCTGGGGAAGGGTGTTTTCAGACTGATTCCTGAAGATAGCATAATTGTTTATATATGTGTTTCAGGGCACTTTGGATCACATCAGCGGTATGGGAACTCTGCATATGTTTTTTTTTTCTTGACCTATTTGTTCTAATGGAAAAGATTACTAGGGATTTTAGAAGTTGGCAGTAGATGAAGTTCTTAATATATATTTAAACCCCGAGCATAAGGTTAGTGTTGCAACAAAATACAGAGAAATCTAGCTCAGAGGAATCAGTTGTGTGTTCTTAAAATGCTGCATGCCTAATTCCAACTCACAATAACTAGATAGGATCTAATTATGGTTTATGCTTACTTCACAGGTGGATTGGTATTTGCAAAGGACTGTGATGCATGTTTTAGCTGACAAATAGTGATTTACTGTGTAACAAACAATAGAGCGATGTGCAACTTTGGGGCCTGTGTTTAGTTTTATTCATTTTACTACTTTGAAAACCTATGATATATTGTCAGTTAAGTGTAATTACAATAATGTCATGTTGTGTTTTCAGCACACATTTATTCCCTGGCAGCTCTGTTACTTTGTTATCCTGGTGAATAGTTGAAAACAAGCTTCTGATCTGAATTGGTTCTTTCTACTTCAGAGGGCTTAGGTTTGACACTATGTGGAAAGAATATTGTTTGGTTTTTTAATTAGAACAGTACTTTTATAGTATTAGAATTTTTATTGTATGGCAGAGTAGGCTTTGTACATTTCAAGAAAAGATTTCTGCAGCATATTTGATCCACAAAGGCAGGTTGTTTTCTGTTGGGACAAAACCAAGAGGAATATAGTAAGCTGGAGCAATTCATTTTTGAGCAATGGCATTGTAAGGAAACAATTTGTATTATGTAGTATTTTCTGTTCAATGCTGTAAGCAGGAAATTCTTTGTATATGAATGTGGGGTGGGGATGGTTGCTGCTAGCTTGATGCGAGTCTGTGTGTTCCTGATGCATGTTTTCAGTGTGCATGGGGGGAATGCTCTGAACTCTTCTGAAATGTGAAAATTATCCCTGGGATAATTTCTCCATATAGTGATCTACTTCTGTATATTTCTCTCTACCTGCTTCTCCTCCTAAATCACTTCATTGGATAGGTACCCAGAGTGTGAGGAGACTAATACGGTTGAATTACTGCTTATCTGAACCACAACCTTTGGTTTCCTTCTTAATGGGAAACACTAAGGAGAAAAGCCAGAGAAATAATCTACCTATCTAGGCTTCAGTGTCTTTATTACATTAGATATCACGACACGGGCCGCTTTTCTGTTTACGTACCTGTTTTAATGATTATGCCTTTACCTCCTAACTGGCAAGCAATTTTTCTTCTTTCTGTACTGCTGAAGTGTATAGTTGCTTAACATCCTAGTGGCCTTTGCCTTGATACAAGCTGCCCATATG
Source organism: Iguana delicatissima (assembly GCA_948472985.1). Lineage (NCBI taxonomy): Eukaryota > Metazoa > Chordata > Lepidosauria > Squamata > Iguanidae > Iguana > Iguana delicatissima. The sequence continues at coordinate 20,568 of CAOKZL010002918.1, forward strand.
CTTTGGCATTTGGACATTTGTGGAACATTTAAGGAAAATTCGAATCATAGAATTGTAGGGTTGAAATGCAGACATCCACAGTTAAAACATACCTGACAGTGACCCAAGTTTTGTTTAAAACCTTCTTCCTAGCACAGTAATTTGAACCCACTGGTTCTGGTCCTTACCTCTGGAGCAGCAGAAAACAAACTTGCTGCAATTTGCATATGACAGCCCTTGACGTATGTTACTTCTCTGCTTCCCTTTCTGAGGCCCTTTCCGCACCTTACATTCTCCTGGCGCTGGCGTGCAGGGATCGCGCGAGCAGCCTCCGGCGAGAGGCTCTCACATCCAGGGTCCTTCAGCTCCGCACGACCTGCCTGCTCACACAAGAGCCTCGCCTCTTCCTTCCACAGCGCAGCCTGGGAGTTTCCAAAGCTGCGCTGGGGCAGGAAGCACGACTAGTGCAGCTCTGGAGGCTCCGCACGCCAGGTAAGTGCGTGTGGAGCCCAGGAGTAATGCGCGATCGTGCACCATTTTCAGCTTCTAACCGAAAATGAAAAGGTGCGCAATCGGCACCTGCCGGCCCCTGGAGCATCACATGATTGTGAGTGCGTCGTTCAGATCGCTCCTTGCAATCTCACGATGCTCCAGGTGCCCTTTCACATGGAAAATGCAGTGTGAAAAGTACCTTAGTTGTGTGAAATACAGAACCAACTCCCTTAACCATTCCTGATAGGACTTGGTTTCCAGATTCTTTACAATTTTGGTTGCTGTGCCCTGGACAGAGTCCAGCTTGTCAGTATCCTTTTTTAACTTTAGTGACCAGAACCAGAAAAAAAATACTCCAGATGAGACCTGGCCAGGTTTGGACAGAGTACTTCTGTTGATAGAGCCTAGAGTTGCATTACATTTTTTCCCACTGATTCCAATTCTTGACTAATGTTTACCTTCTGTTTTTCCTCTTTCTTTCTTGCCTATCTTGTATCTGTGTGTCTAATTTTTTTCTGCCTAAATGCAAAATATGTGACAAATTTGTCACAGTTGAAATTTAAACAACACCAGGGCAAGGGCAGAACTCTGGGGCATCCTCTTGGCACATCTTTCCAGAATGATGATGACTCTTTGCATTTAGCACATCATTCAATTATAAATCTAGCATTGTAGCATTGTCTACCCTACATTTCACCAGCCTGTCTGCAAAAATATAATGGGAGATCTTGTAAAATAGATTGTACTGAAATCAAGAAACATATGCTATATTTCCCTGATGTACCAAGTTTGCAAGTCTCTGTTTCTCGCTTGTGTACTGCTCAGATAGCATTCTGGATAGGCTTTTAAGAAGAGTGCCAGAAAATTAAATTCAGTAATAAGACATTATTTCTTTTCACTGTTGTGGAAAGAAACATGGAAACAAACATCCATATTTGGAATGACCCTTTTGTCTAGAAGATTATTTTTGAATGTAGAAGAAAGGTCAGGAATGAATGTATAGAGAAGAAAACAATAATCAGCACACTGGACATACAGTGAAGTGGTAAGGAAACTATAAGTTCTTGGGCAGCAAGAATTTTATTATCCAGACTTGGGCTTAAGAGATAGGAAACCTGTCCCAGATCACCTTTCACTCTTGTAGTCATCTCACTTCTGTTTCTGTTAAACTGATGACATTTGATTTCTGATTTGATTACTGTCTCCCAAAAATACTTTCATGTAGGAAAAATGTGGGGTGTAGTCCTAAATTAAGTTTGCTAGTTTCAAGTAGAGTAGACCTGTTGTATTAATGGGATTTACATAGATGTAGATTTGCCACTAATCAATTGATTAATTGAAAGAATCTGTGCTGGAATATTGTTCAACTGGCATAATATTTTGCTATTTATGTTGCAGCTGATAGCTAGCAAATTTTAGACAGCAGTTTTTACAGTTTATAACAGTTGACACAGCACATGCTTTGACAAGAAGATGTAAGAATTGTTGGAAACTGTAAGAAAGTTTGAAAGGGATTGGGTGGGTTTTATTTAAATTATGTCAATCCTCTTTAAAATAAATATTAATCAGTAGTTATAAAATGGAGCATAGCAACTTAAAAAAGAACAAAGTGTGCTGGTGCTTATGTTCCACCTGGGACCGTGCTTAAATAACTGTTGCATAGGTAACAAGGTCTCTCTTGGAATTAAATTAAATTAGCTTTGGCGTCATCGTGATTCCTCAGCATTACCAAGGAGCAATTTATTCTGCCCTCCATGTATTTCAGTTGCATTGGATATTCTCCATGGATATATATATATCTTTGCTTTGTGGTTCATGGTGCCTTAAAACTGTGACTCCACAAGTATGGCATTAAATTTATAGCTTAGATCACAAATATTTTTATTGAACTGTTGATTGGAGTACTGAAATTGCATCTCTTCAAATATAGAGAACAAAATTAATACATCCAAAACTATGGCCATTTCCACACTACAGCCCCATCCCGGCATGGGGATGCATTGAAGCCAGTCCTCAATGCATGCTACCCACAACTTCATCGCAGTCCTGTTCCTGTCGCATCCCAAGCCATTGCGATTGCACATTATACTATTACTGGAAAAAATCCAGCAGTGCCAGTTGCATTGGCAGGGGTCATGTGGGAAGGGTAGAAGTGCTATTAAAGCGCTTCCTTCCTCTGTGCAGTGCTAGAAGAGGCTGGCTGCACTGTGGAAGGAAGGAGAGTGTCCTATCTGTCAGCAGCTGGCTGGGCGTGGAGGGGAGCGTTTGCGTCATACTCCCATCCCAGCAATGGCACTACCAGAATGATGCTGAGATATTGCAGGATCCATGTATGGTGCGGAAGGGGCCTATATTGGGAAATGTGTGTGTGTACGTATAACATATAATAGAATGTACAGGAGTATATAAAGAGTAAATATACAGGCGTTTGAAGAGTAATATACAAACGCAGAATCTGGGAGTGGAATGGTGTGTGTTCATTTACAGATCTGAGCAGGGAGTCAGGCGGGTTCTATAATAGTATCATTATGTAACTGTGCAATTTTGGCTTCCCTTTTTTCAAAACAACAACAACAACACCCCAGTCATGGATCGGGGGAGAAGCAAAAAGCGTGGTGTAAATGGTGTTGTCATATTTGAAATGCAAGAAGGCAAACATAGGAACTAACACTATTGAGTATCAATCCAGCAACATCCGGAACGCCACATGATTCTCACCCCTACTTTGGTCTCAGGTTGTTAAGGACTTTAAAGATCAACAGTAGCATTTTGATCTGGGCCTGACAATGAGCCAGAAGCCAGTGCAACTGACAACTTGCTAGCATCACAAGATTATATCCACCAGTCTCAGCTAACAAGGTTCATTTTCCTGAAATTTCCAAGCCTGATGTGTTGGAGCCACTCTCAGAGATGGCTTCACATGTAACACATTGCAGAAGTTCAAACAGGAAGTTACCAGAGCACTAATAACTTTCACCAGGCTATATCTGTATAGAGAGGGTTGTGGCTGGTATCACAGGCTAGTTTCATTAAAAGCTTTCCTGCAAAGTGAGGCCCATCTGTACTTCAAGTGATCATGATAGATCCAGGAGCATCCTTCCAGCTGATCCTTCAGAGAAAGTGTAAACTGTACAAAACCCTGTTTTGCTTATTGGAACTTTCTGTTTAAGTTAAACAGAATCTAATTTTAATATATATTTTTTTCTCCACAGACGTCGGTTGATTTCTCAGAGGTCTTCACTAGAGACTTTGGAAGACATTGAGGAAAATGCTCCCTTACGGAGGTAGCTATAAATAATGGCTTCATCATTTTTCTGTAATACACATACAGAATCAGGTTCTGCCACTGATTCATGTGGGCAAGAGGAATTCAGTGGTTATTTGTATTCATTGAAGTCAGCGTTTTCTTTGGATAATGGTACTGCTGAGAATTCAGTCCTTTCTAACTCGTACATTCCATGAAGGTTAATGGGAGGCTTGTACAACTTGTCAAATGAATTAGGAGATACTCACCATAGATAGCAGTTGGTGCATAATCTACAGGATGTGTGGAGATGTGGATTTAGATCCAAGGCAGAAGGGTCATCATGTAAGAGATTATATTTAAGCAGTTTGAATGGAAATGAGAAGTTGAAGGTAGGTAGTGTTTGTTGGTACTGTGATGCACAGTAGATGATATGGCATGATCACCTATACATACATGTTCATTTGTTATATTTATGTATATTTAATACCTAAATACCCTAAAGGCACCAGATCATGTCTGATCTGGAAGTTAAGCAACCCTGGTTAGTACTTGAATGGGAGATTGCCAATGAGTATAAGGTGCTGTAGGCTATATTTCACAGGAAGGAACTGGCAAGACCTGCTCCCAGTATTCCTTGCCTAAGAAAACGTTATGAAATTCATGGGGCCACCATAAGTCAACAGGCAACTTGAAGATGCATACACACAATGCCACACTTTTCAGCCTTGAAGAACTCCCAGAGTGCTCAGTTTGAAAACAGTCCATTGAAACTAGCATTAATCAGTATTAGAACACTAAAGCAGTAGAATATGAAGAAGAGAAATGTTAAGACCTCATAAAGCCAAGGCCTGTAAAAGGCGCATACTTAAAGGCCTCAGATTCATCTGACCACAAAAAGGTAGTAAAGTCATTGCTGGGCAAGTCTCATTAGGGAGGGCATTCCAGAGATGAGGTGCCAACATGAAGATGGCACATTACCATCTCTTCCACTTTAGAATATAAGAAAAATAAGAGGGTTCGAGCGTTCCTTCTATCAGATAGAACAGCAGTTTATAAAAGTAAAGTTTAAGAAAATGGTTCATAGTGGAAATAGTTCATAGAGCTCAGCCATGTGCAGTCTTTATGGTTCAAACCTACAGAAGTTACTAACCTTTGATATTTGAGAATAACAAACCTTCATCTGCATGTAACTTCAAAGGTGAACAAAGGATCTTCATACAAAAATAATGGCCCTGATTCCATGCTGATTCAGCCTTCACTAATGATTAAATAAAATGTTTTCTGCCTTTAAGTATCACATATTTTTTTAAAAAAACATGTAGAAGTTTTTGCAAATGAACATCTGTATCTTGTCTCTTTATCTTTCTTCTCCTCCCTGTTCCCCCCACCCCGCCTGACCTTTGATTTGAAGCAGGGACCAGGATATTAGAATTTAGGTCTAAGTATTTTTTTTCCCTTAGTACCACAACTCAGACCTGAAGAATAGGAACTAATCATCATTATTAGCAAATTCCCTTTACTGTGAGGAACCTTGCCTCACCATCAAATTCCTTACAAAATGTTTACTAGGCTATTTTATTTTAAAGCAGTTACAACTTCTGCAGCAAATGTAAAGAGCTAACTAGAGTTCAGATCATCCATTTCTGTATAGTAACCTCAGTCAACGCAAAAAAAGTAAACAGAAGGAGATAGGAGCTCTTTCCATAGCCCAGATCTGTTGCATGTGTTCCCTGTAATATATAAGTGTAGGATCAAGATTAGGCCTGTTTGTCACACCCCTGGCCCTTATTTGCTGTTCTCAAAAGCTCTGAAAGAGGCTGTGCACAAACAAAATAGGCACACAAGCTCTGTATAAACAATGGGGGGTCCTATGTCTAGGGTTATGATGAATCCATAGCAAAAGTGTAAACAGGTAATGTGTTCTCACTGTAATGTTTAAACAGTCTGCTCACAAAATGTATCTAATCCATAGACTCAGAATTATGATTGCAAATGTGCAAATATGATTCAAAAAGCCGATCTCTATGCAAGTACTGGCTTAATAATTGTCAAGATTTAAATCCATGCAAAACTGTCTTGTACTGCAGCTGAGTTGCCCAAAATGACAGGTGATATTTGATCTACTTTTTTGGGAGGTTTTCCTTGTTTGAATACCATATTTATGGCCAAAGTCTAAGTTTTTACTGGTGATTATTTTTTAAAAGACTGTTCTATTGAATGGGAATCATAATGCTAAAATATTCACAGTGTTAGAAATAAAGGTTGGTAACTTTGAAGATAAATTCGTAAGTAATTATCAGTTTCAAGCCTCTCGAGTATATTCTCTAACACTAGCATTCGCTGTTAGAATTCAAAATCTGCATGAATGAGTATAATTTTTTTAATCATTCAGGATAGCCGCACTCTTTCATCAAGGCATTGCTGTTAGCTAGGGACAAAGGATTAACTGGGGATAGGGTTTTTTTTAAAAAACAAGAACCCAATGCAAGCATAATAACATGAAGCAATTTTGTTTACAGCTTTTTTATTTATAACCGTTTCCTTTCTTCTTTTTAAACATGTCATTAATTCATTGTTATGAACAAACTAACAACATGCTAATCATACCCTTTTACAAGGTGGAAAGACTACAAGTTACAAATCCATAAAAGCTGTTCAGACTTTGAACACATAAAATGGGAGCTTTATTATAATTTGCGTTTGTCCTAGGTTTTTTTGCGCCAAAATGCAATTAATAGAAATCATTAAACTGTCTGTTCTCTCTCTTCCCTGTTGTGTTTATTGTTTATTAACTTGGGTGTACTAGTATGTGCTGTCATTTAGCTATTTGTTCAGTTAAAGAGAGAGCAATCAGTCTCCTACAGTCGCAGTTTTGCAGGCCTCAATATGCTTTATGCAAACTTAAATATCTGCTTTTTTTTCCTAGTTATTTTTCTAAATCATACTGAAAGATTCTTAATATATCCAGAACGCATACCATAACTCAGGGCTAGGGAAACCATAGCCTTCCAGATGTTGATGTTTACTTCACATCAGTCCCTGCTGGCATAGCAGAATGATAATGGAAGTGATAGTTCATCAATATCTGGGAAACACAGACATTCTCCATCCCTACCATAACCAGTATTTCCCTTCATTGTATGAAGGCCATTAAGCTAAATGGCTCTTTCTGAAATACACAGTAAGCAGATAATGGCAGAAATTCTCTTGAATCTCATAATGTAGTAAGGAGATTTATATATTGAGCTGAGTGTTTAAAAACCCTAGCATTATAAAATGTAATTTGTATTATATATTTTACTTATAGTTTAGAGACAGAGCTCTATAGATTGGAGCAATCCTAACCCTCACAAAGACTGGCTGATGGAGGCAGTAATGGGGTTGAAATGCTCTCTGCCTTCAAGGTGCCACATTCACTCTGAAGCCCCACCGACCCAGTAGAGCTGCAGTGAACTCAGGCTTAGATTAGAATAAATTGTTCTGGGTGTGCAGTCTTGGATCTGTTGGATGTAAAGTCCATTGTTTCCTCAAGACATTCTTGGATGACAGTCATTAACTCAACAAGCCTGAAGGTGGCATAGTTAATTCCTGTACTAGTGGTTTTAATTAGAATCACATTATTGTTTTTTGAAGGAACTGCTGGCTGGGGAAAAAAGAGAGAGAGAAAACAGGTTGCTCTACCACCCTTCCTGATCTTATGCCCCGCTCATATTGAGATGGTAGAGAAATAATGGGTCTCCTGCTACAAAATAATCACTGGGCCTGGATTACTGCATATCAGTATTTACTGTTGAAATTCACAAGTGTACAGCTTTTCAAACTGAGCAGACAATGACCTGCTTTTTCTGCCTCCTAAAGGAGGTGGGGTGCTGTGTGACATTATTTAACAGCAGTCTTCCTAAAAGAGCATTCATGAGCATATTATGAAGTGCCTTCTAAATTATTTAAATGCAGCGATAATTGCCAAAAGAAATAAATAATATTTAATATTTCAGATTGTTTACTTGGGGCTATCTCTTCAGTGGAGTTCTGTTCACGGTGGGGTTTCCTTTAATTGGAACCCAGTGTAGCTGCTGATAGGAAAAGGAAGGTGTTAAAAGGGAGCAGGATGTAGGGAAAGAAGAAAGATGTATCTAGGAGATTAAGATCTCCATGAAGGAGGTGTAGTCCTTATATAGTTCAGTGTAATTTGTGGTCAGTCATCGGACTTAACACATATGAGAGATGACTGAATAACCCCTTCCATACAACATTGTTTATCTTTTCTCTGACACTTTCCCACAACACTCAGTAGAGGAATAGGGTGAATCCTTGACTGACTTAAAAACAGGGAGTTTTAAAATATTTTTCAAAGTTGCTTTCTTTCTTCAAACCATATTGCTTAAATCTTAACTCTGTACATACTACTTCTTAAAACTGAATCAGTGGTTCCCACTGAATTTGTAACATTACTAAGAACCGTGTGAAGCAAAGAACTATATGACAATATCCTGTTGAGGTCAAGCGTTATGAAGATATGGTGCAAAAGGTCATATGCTACACATTAGGATTATACTGGCGAGGCACCAGTGGTGCTGAGTTCCATCCCCTAGCTACAGGGGATGTCATCTTACAAAGAAAATCATCAGTTTTGCTCACCTTTAGCTATTTTGTATGCTTCTGTAGTCTTTAACTGTGTAAGCTTTGTAGTTTTCTTCATTCTTGAATTACAAATATCAGCTTCCCATAGCTAAGCAAAAGATACTGGCCAGAATCCTGCATGGGAGTTATGTCTTTGCAAGTGGACTTATGTGTACAGGAATTAGAATTGCAAAGATGTACAACAGCTTTATCCCGTAGAGATCTGCTCTTATGTCGCTACATAGCAGAGCCACCAAATGGACTGCTGTGAAACTGGACCGATGCACAGTGGGACCAATGCAAATTACACTGATCCAACTGAGCAGTCTTGCTGGTGTGCTCTTATGCACCTTTGCAATTCACTGACAGTGTTTCTTAGCACCTCTGCCCTGTAGTTAAGTGTATGCAAATTTACATTGAGTGAAAAGTCATATGAGATTCTGACCATTATCGTTTTGTTCTGTGAAAATAAACTGCTCTGCCCAGAATCAAAATCCAATGTCCTTAGCTTGTCTCTTAAAAAAAAATGAAGGCCGCTTGCTTTGCACAATTTCAGATTCCTAGTTATCTGTAGAAAATGTTGCATGGTATAGCATTTTGCCATGTAACATTTTCTACAACTGTATGTCCTGATTTTTCAAAACTAATTTTAGTAAATTAACTACATAAATTCTACATGGTCTGAATGTTTGCTTTATGAAATAGCTCATATTTTGGACTGGGGTGGGGAACCTTTGACCAGATGTTTTTGCTTAGAGCTCCCGTCAGCACCTTTCTACATGGCTGGTGGCAATCCGTTGCAGGAGCCGTAGTGTAAAACATCTGGAGATCTAATGGTTGTCTATCTCTGTTTTTAGATTAACTTGTTTATACGGAACTTTGTTTAGGAAATATGTAGCATACTGGTGCACGTGACACAAAAGGGACAGTTTGGAACTCTGCCATGTGAATTAATATCATTCAGTTATCCTACAAAATTATCAACCATCTTGAGTTTATGAGTGGTTCTGTGGCTTTCTAAGGCCTTTAATAAGATTAGTTTGAATTCCAAGTATTATCATGCTTCTAGCAATAGCTGGCTAGTTAGTTAAAGACAGGAATGACATCTTGCCCACAATAGTCAACCAAATACTACCAGCTCCCTTCCCCACTGTCATGTTCTTGTCTTCAACCAACCTCGTCTTTCAGTCCGAAATACCTCTGTCTTCTCTGTCAAGCCTACTCCTCTCAAAAGTTCTTTACAAAACCTTTCATGGACTGTTGCGTCCACTCCTGCACTTTCTGCACAGTGCATTGCCTGTTAATTCTTTACTGTCTAATCCTCAGTTGTCCTCCGTTAGATGCCTTTCACTTCTTCCTTCTCCTTGCCCCTGTGGAGGCTAAAGAAGCAAATACTGTAGCATTTCTTGCCTCATTTGCTACATTTTCAACACACCTTTAAAGATGAGGAAGAGGGAGAAATGGAAGGCCCAAATTTTTAAGAAAAATTCTCATTCCATGTTCTAGGTATCTTCTGAGAGTAAAGAACTTCAACCTTTTTTGAAGTGTTTTAAAATGCAGAAAACATGGCAATTGTTTCATGGTGCATTAATACAGAGAATACTTGTGACAGGGAAGTGAAACAATAGCATATTCTTTCATAATCACTTTTTCTACTGTGAGCTATAACAAAATCCAGGAAGTTCTGTTTCAGGGTGTTTTTTAGGTTTCTTTGTTTCTAGACATTATTTTTTGTTGTTGCTGCAGACTCTTAAATGGAAACCTTTAGCTTAAATAATTTGTCTGGTCTTTCCTTCCTGTCTTTGTGTTGAGGTATTTCAGCTACCCAGTACAGAACTTAATTGTTTGAATTCTTGTTATTTTTTAGATGCCGGACTCTGTCAGGCTCACCCAGACCAAAGAACTTTAAGAAGGTTCATTTCATCAAGAACATGCGACAGAATGATACAAGGAGTGGCAGGTATTTTACAAGCAAATCATCTTGGTCCAGGGGAGGAAGGCAAAACAAGAAAAATATCAAGAAGAAAATATACTTTTGCCCTTTAGCATTAGAAATGGGATTCTGTATGCAAAGCAGCATATTCTTCTCATGCAAGAAACATGTGCAAAGAAAACTCAGCGTATCTAGAGAATCCTTTTTATATTCTGTGTTCATGGGCTACATGGTTGAGACATGAAAAAATTCTTGCCATGAGAACCACAGTGTTGCTGATGGGGAATGATGTGAAGTTACTTCCATGTGAGATTATGGATGCTTATGTGAGCATGTAAACTTGCTGTATGTTCCACACAGGGATTAAATATGTAACACAAAGGTACTTCTCATAAGAAAATGGGCTCCATATAAGTGTATCAATGCTTGCTGGTTATCAAAGCTCAGAAATAACTGGTTGCAAATAATTCCCTGTATGTAATTAAGTCCTTTTGACAATAATGAAGATAGAGCTACACAGTATGATTGTAACTCGATGAGGGATAAAATCACTACTTTTGTGGTATTACTAACTTTTATACTTGGAGTGTGGCCTCTCTAACTGATGGAGGAGGAAGATTACATGTTTGCAGCTCTGACTCACTGTGCTGCTGCCCCATGCTCTGTTCTGGGTCCTGAAGGTTTTTATATATCGCATTTTTAAAGTATGATTACAAAGAAAAGAATAAGAGAACTTATAATGAAAAATGGAAAGGGGAAGTACGTAGAATATGAACAAGACATACATCAATTTGAGCTGACCATATTTCCAACAAAACATTTTCTTAAAGTTGGCATCTTTAAATACGCATTCATGCAGTACCTAAAGCTGTAAGTTCTTCTGACCCTTGAATGATAGATGCTGAATGTTTATCTCTCCGACCTTGGAGTATAAACCTTTTTGCAACAGTAAAAGCATGCAGGGGCCAACAACACTGATTCTCAGTTAAATTCCACACTACAGGAGTGTTTTTTTTAATGTGCATTTATAACATTTTTCTAATACAAAATTAATACAGTGTAACACATCCAACCAAAAATGGAGCAACCACTGAATACATCTACATCATATGCCACAAGAAGGCATGATCTGCTTTTTCCTTGCCAACATTTAGTTGAAGCAGTTTCTTTCTAAAATGGTGTGATAATGTCTAAAATGATGTCAGGTTTTGCTAAACCAAGCATAGTGTTAAATCTAAAGAGGTTTAGACACTGAAGTGTTGGATAGTAAGCATAAGACATTCTGTCTTCTTGTTCCACTCAACTCTAACTTTGTTAACATCAGATTCAGTGCTTTCCAACAAACATTATAGGCTGAGGATATGATTTCTCTGAGGATATGATTTTTCCAACAGGACAGATTGGCTGGGATACTCAGAGCTGATGGTCCATATATGAACAACCAAAAGTTTTGCAGTTATAAGTAATGCCACTGGACATTTACAGATAACTGATAAATAGACTGCAGCATGGAAAATGTCAAAAATTCTTGGTCTGGACCAGTCAATTGATCCAAAATGTAAATCCCCCAGTCAGTAAATTTCTTTCATAAAAAGAGTTGTCTTGCAATTAGATTGCATGATCCTCTGAGACTCCAAGCTGGCATCACAGGGGGCATCATCCCTTTCTTCCTTAAATGAACAGGAAGATCATCCAAAAAGAAAGAGAAAAAGAAAGAAACCTTTCCAAGGTTTGCTAGTAGTAGCAATATATGTATGTGAATCCTATATATTTTTTGTCTCCAGTACTGAAGACCATGTTTCTCTCAGTACTAGTTGCTTGGGGGCATAAAGGGACAATACTGCTATAAATCTGTGCTGCGTGTGGGCTTCCCATGGGTATATTTTTTGCCATTTCAAGAACAGGATTTCGGACTAGACAGTCGTTTGGTCTGATCCAACACGGGTGTTATGTTTAAGAAAGATTTGGGAGAAAGGTTCTGTTGAAGATACGTGCATGTACATTTGGTCCTGCATCAGTAACAGTTTTATGTCATCTTTAAGCCTCCAGATTTCATCTACAGAATCTTATCAGCAGGAATTAACTTGTTTCATAGAAATACACAGAGGGGAAATCAGTTCTTGTGTGCATAGTTGCCTAGCCCAAGGCATGTGCTTGGCAAAAGATGCTTACAGAAGTAGCAAGTATTGCAATGGGTATCTTCTTTTCATTGACACTGTGATACATGTACTGCTTCTCCCCAATAACACTAAATGGTACAGAAATGAGGATGACTACCATGTTATAGGTAGACAAGTAGAGACCCAAAGGGCTTCCGCTGCAGTAGATAATAGTGAGCCCTTGTTTGGGTATCCAGTGTGGTTTGGATGGATGAAAAACAGCAGTACCTGTTAAGAATCTACTTTAGTTACCTTATATATGGAAAGTGCAGAAAGGAAACTGGAACTGTAGTATATTGGCTTAGAGAAGTGTTGAACACATGTCTGACAAACAAATATGAGTCAGATGAAGACAGAGATGTTTGCAGTATATAGCAGGAAAAAAGTAACGTCCATCCCACAGGCTGCATGTGACCTCTTGAGGTCCCGGGTCTCTTCTTTATGGCCATTTTTCTGTCTAGCCCAATACTGCCTGCCTTGACTGGAAGGAGCTTTGTAGGCATCAGTGATGCTTTTTGCATCACTCACTATGTTATCTTGTTAACTGAGGATACTGGAGGTGGAACCTTCTACATTCAAACTGAGTGTTCTACCACAGACCAATGACCCCTTCCTCTAGCAATGACTGGGAGCTTCCTTCTATGCTTTCCTTCATTAACAAACCTGAAAAAGCCTTGAAATACCTTTGGGTATTAGCCTGCTGGTACTAACTACAAGCTAATTAAACACTTATTTTTTTTCCAGCTTAGATGAAGCTTCTAATTTCCTCATGAATAAGAAGATTTTTTTTTAATTAAAGAGAAATGACTGCCCAGTCTCTGCATTCTGATGCTGTGCACTCTCTCTCTCTCTCTCGCTCTTGCTCTCGCTCTCTCTCTCTTTCAGTAGCATGATGCAGTTCTCTAATGTTAGAAGTATGTGCTAATAATGATTTATAATCCTAAACAAAAGACTGGAAGTTTCATTCTAAATGCTTCTTGATGTTCAGTTCCTATATGCATTACTGGCTGCACCAAAAGAGCATTCCCAGTAGGTTAATATCTAACACTGAAGACATCATTCATAGCCTGTCCCCCAGTTCCACCTGCAGCTCCAGTTGGAAGCCTTGCACATCTCTTCCTAGTATACTGGGATATTAGGCTGCACGCTGTGAAAAGACTGGCGTGTCAGATGCTTTTGTAAACTTAATTACTGCTCCAAACTGTAGCAGTTAGTGTAATTTTTGTGTGAAAACACAGTAGAGTGAAGCCATCTGTTTGATGTTAGATTCTATTAGTGTATAAGTGGTTGTATTGTCATCTGCTCAGCAGGCGCCAGTTATTGTTGCATTTATGAACTCTGGCCTGGAGGACCCATTTATTTCTCAACCATCTCTGGCACAGTGCTCAGCTAAAAAAAGGAGAAGAAAATCATCTGACTGGCCCATTAGTAATTTCTCCTGGGCTGCCTTGTCAAAGATATTTAAAAAATGAAAGGCAAAAAAAATTGACTATTTCCTTTCTGGATCTTTATGTCAGTAGGCAAAAAAAAGTGGAATAATATTACCATAGTCATAGAGGGGTTTTGTTTGTTTGTTTGTTTGTTATCGTTCCCCTCTTCCCTCCCATGCTTCTTTTATTAAATACATTAGGACGCTGACATTCAAACTAAATAGCCATGTTAATAATTTCTGTTCCATTCTGCGTTGGTTGTGTCTAACCACAAAATTGGTTGTGTCTGAATGCAAAAAGCAGGGTTACCAACTTGCTTCTTCATTCACTGTCTTTGGCCAGATGTGCAAGATTAATTTCCGTATTATGCTGGCTACTATGTTGTTTTTTTCTTTGTTGTAAGTTTACATATAGGAATGGTGCAGTCTGTGCAAGGCAGTGGGATTCTGCATTGGCTCAAGTCTAGGGCCCTTTCTGCACCTTACCTTGTTCTGGCACTGGGGTGCAAGGATCGCGGGAGCAGCCTCTGCCAAAAGGCTCTCCCTTCCTTGCTGCTTCAGCTCTGCGCGAGCTGCCTGCTCATGTGAGAACCCCACCTCTTCCTTCCACAGTGCAGCCTGGGACCTTCCCAGGCTGCACTGGGGCAGGAAGCGTGACCGGCCCGGCTCCAGAGGCTCCGCAGGCCAGGTAAGTGCGCGCGGGGCCTGGGCGCAGTGTGCAGTCACGCACCATTTTTGGCTTCAAGCTGAAAATGAAAAGGTGCACGATGGGTTCCTGGCGGCCCCTGGAGCGTCACGCAATTGTGAGAGCGTCGTGCAGATCGCTCCTTGCAATCGCATGATGCTCTAGGCCCACCTTTGCATGGGTATGTCTTAGAACTCCTCATGTTGCATGGACCCTTCTCACTTTCCTTTCCTTCCCTTGGAGTTGTGATTGTTCTTTCAAACTACTACCTGCCTGGTTGAAGAACAGGCGTTCAGCAACCTCTGTACTATGCAAGTTCTTAGTGTCATTGGGTCTATTATGTATGTGCATGCACATGCATCTTCAAATTGAATTTGGCAATCTCATGAATTTCATAGGGTTTTCTTAGGCAAAGAATGCTCAGAGGTGGTTTGCTCTTGCCTCCCTCTGAAATTTATCATGTAGCACCTGCTATCTCCATTAGTCTCCCATCCCAGTACTAACCAGAGCTTCCAGGATCAGTTGGGTTCTTCTTCGTTGTCTCTGTGCCTCACACACTAGGAGCTTTCACGCATGCGCGGTACCGCACGGAAAATTCTAGAGCTTAGTAGCTTGGCGGGAACCCTTCCCCCATGTCTCCACTGGGCATGCTCAGCCTGCCAAGCAGCGGTCTCCCTTCAGTTCTTTCTCGTCTGCCGTCACGTACAGAGGTTCTGAGCTTGGTGCTGTTTTTCTCTTGGCGTTTTCTGGCAAATCTTTCTGGCTTTTCAATTTCGTATAGGTAAATACATTATATAGTGTGATTTATACAAAGGAACAGTTGAATTTTGACATTTTCAAAAATCTGTAGCTTACAACAGAACAATAGAAAAATAGGACAGTTGAAAGGAGATGGGTAGAGGCTTGATCAGTCAAGATTATGATTTTGAATTTAATGCAGCTGATGGATTTTTCCCTGTATTATGTTCCTTATTTTGTTTCACAGAATAGTTCTTATTAGTGGAAGAAGATCTTTCTGCAGCATATTTTCAGTGTTGCCATATCGAGACTGTAGCCACGTTGGGTATGTATGTTTATTTCTTTCACACCATTGAATTTTTCTGGGTATACATGATGACTGAGATCCAGTCTGACGCCGTTGGAACTTTCACCCTCCCAACATACGTAGTCAAGATCCAGATAGAGAGAATGGAGGTATCCAGCTGGCATAATGGACAGTTCCACCAGGTGACAGTCTGTGAATGAGGGTATAACTGTCTGGCTAGTATCTCAACTTGTCTATTGTGACACTAGGCCACTACACCCAATCTCAGTGCAATAACTGGGCAAGGAGGTCTGGCATGTTTCCTTGAGCAAGTATGGAAAATGCGCAGTGCCTTTTGCTGCTGGGAGACTGGTAAATGTTGTGCCAGCATTGGGTCCAATATTAGATGTTAGTACTACTGATTGACAACAAATGTGTTTGCTTTCATTTTTGTAGGATAAGACAAGTTTGAGCTCAGAGCAGATTGGTTACATCTGCTCAGTGTTGGTATGACATATCTGGTCAGCACGTGTGCTATGTGATCCTTACAGAAAGAGGGTCACATAATAGCCTGTGAGGTGACAGAGTACCAGAGTTGGTTGGCGGGAATCATAAATTTCAAGCTGGAATTTTCTGGCAGATCAAAGCTAAGCTAAGCTGAACTTTGATTGATGGTAGCATTGCTGAAGTCAGCATAATAAAAGGAAAGTTCTCCTGGGTCAAGGACATCTTAGGGCCAAATCTGCACGTTAAATGCATCGTTGTATTTAACAGGAAAGTTTTAAAAAACGCCAGTAGTGTCAGCTTGGGGTAGGGCTCATAGTTTTCAAATGAAGTAAGTAAATTTGAAATGCCTTTTCGGAAGCTGATGTGTGCTTTCGAGGGCTGGGCCACCAAGATTATCCACAAAGTTTCAGAGGTGGTTTTCCTCAGGAGTAGAAAGATAAAAAAAATAGATGAAATAAAAGTATACATCTACATCTCATTTGATCACAATAATTACCAGATCCTCAATGTGGTGATGTTATTTCCATGTCAAAAAAAAAAACAACTTCATGAGACACACAAGAGTCTTGTAATGTCACATCTTGCTTGTTCCTAAGTATGGGTACCCATCCACTTGACCGAGGGAGTGCTTTCAGATTAATCCTTTTTGTCTATATCCTATAAGCAGAGAATCCTCACATTTTGTTCTGAAAATAAACATACTGCACACTGGATTGAATTTCAAGTAGTGTTGTGTTTTCAGGCTTCTGTTGTTATAGCAAGCCGTGGGCTTTCTTTTTCATTTTCTGGTTTTAAAAAATCTGGTTAATATTTAATTATCTTGTAAATTATTCACATGCTGAAATGTTCAACTGTTGTTGTCACTTAAAGAGGAGGTGCCCAGTAAAATTCCTTAATTGATTTGTATAAATCTGCGTCTGTATACAGATAATCTAGTAAATGATCTGCTTATTGAAACAACAAGACTGTATATCTTTCTCCTGAAGAAAAACTCTCCTGATTATGTGCTTTATTCTCTATATTGCAGTAAAGGGTCTCTTTATTGAGATGTAACTCTGTATTAAAGTTTTATTTGTAAAACATTTCACAGAATGACAACTAGGGAAGTCTCTGTTCCAGGAAAAACAAAATGTAACCTCTTCTTCAAGTAAAAATCGAGATTTACTACTCCATTGTAAAAAGCACGTTAGTGACGTACTATACATGATGTGGGAAATCAGTGAAAGCCTCTTCTAACATGTTTGTTTGCTTAAAAACATTGATGAGGCACCCCAATTTGGATTGGAACTGCATTGTTGTGAGAGAGGGCTAATATTTTTTACCAGGACTTTGAATTTAAAAGCTACCACTATCAAGCTGATGTAATCCATGGGGGGAGTTATCACAATAGCAGCTCTGGGGAAAGGGGAAGAAAAGACCACTAGCAAAGGGGTATCCCCTTCCCCATATGTCACAGCCCTGATCCAAATGGACCCCACCTGCAGCTTCCAAATGAGAAAAGAGAATTAATCAAAGAACTCCTATCACATCTGAGGGATAAGGGTTGACTCCTCAAAACCACTTAGACAAAAATGTATAGTTGATACAGCCCTGATTATTGCTTAAGTCCATTTAATTTTACCTGTCTGATTCAACTATAGGCTGCTTTGACTTCAACTGTAGAGAAAATGCAGCCTAAAAATGGAGTGGATGAGTCAATCAGTCAGTCAGTGAGTCACATGGAAATACATTCCACTGGAATTGACAGAGGTGTTAGACTTGGACTGCGTTGTTTGTTTTCTTCAGGCCACTCCTGTGAATTAGTGCACTAGATCCTCTTACCTAGGAGTAAGCTAAGTACTATCTACACAGCATGATATACCTTTGCATAAATGTACTCTTAGCCAAGGGCCATGAAGATAAATTGTCTTGCTTGTTTTGGCATTTTCCAGAGTTGTGCTGATCTGTACCATGTGCCCTCCAGATGTGGCCCATTTCTGCCATAGCTTTGCCAGGTCCATGAATGGCCCCTTTCCTAGCAGTCTATAAGGTACTCAGGTGGGCAGTGCAGTAGGCTGGAATCCTATATGGGATTTACAGACGTGTAAGCACCATAGTTAACAGTGTTACACAGTGAATCCAAGCCCAACCCCTGCCATTCCCCAATTACCAGGAAGCAGCTGCTGTGATTGATGGGGGTCTGTTTCCCTTTTGCTGGGGAAGCAGCTGCCTGCCATTTCCACCCCCTTCCACGAGAGGTCTCTTGTGCAGCAGGCAGAAACAAGACCCCATCACAATCCCCCTTAATGTCAGAGATTGCTTGAACAAGGGGGATGGGAACACCAGTTAGCTACTTCCTGATTAACAGCAGAACAGACCCCTTAATCACAGCAGGTGTTGACTGGTAATTTGGGATTGGAGGACTTTCACAGCCCTACATAGCCCTGAAGTAGGGACATATAGGTACTGTGAATACGTAATAATCATGAGTGTGTAACTCCAGGTTATGCATTTGTAACAGAGGATTCTGGACCCATCCTTCAGAGCCTTTTTCTCTTAACATCCCTCATTGTTTTGTCGTGCTCAGATTACTATAAACTGCTTTGTATTTTTATTGGGGGATGAAATGATAATGATGAAGTCATATGGGTTTGGAGAAAATAATTTTATCCAATATGCAGTTTAGAGGTGTACCACAAAGAGGTGTATCTTTTTCAGACATACCCTATGGCCTGATCACAGAGACAGTTGAAAGGATATATATCCCCTAATAGTTATTCATGTAGAAAGGAATTCCCATGTCATGGTACATGTGTGTGTGCATGCAGAGAAGAGAGAAAGAGAGCACAGGAGGCTCTTTAAAGCAAGTATAGAAGACGTGGCTTTCCTGATGTTAATATGCTGTTTAGGACTGATGTAAGTTGGAATTTAACAATATGTCCCTATCGCCTAACCTAGGGTATGTGTGAATCACTCTCTTGTAGTGTATATCCTGTCTGCTGTGGGAGATAACCTCTATTCCTCCTCCCAGCTCTTGTTTCCATGCCGTACTTCAAGAGGTGACATAATATAAAGTTGGCATATCGTGCCCTTTGCGACTAGAAAATAAAAGAGTAGGATTGATTGCTTCTAGATGCTGCATATTTTTTACATAGTTTTCAGAAATGCTTGTGGGACAGTATACGTATGGATAGAGCCAGCATGGTGTAGTGGTTTGGGTATTACAACTCTGGAGACCAAGGTTAGAATCCCTGCTCAGCCATAGAAACCCACTGGATGACCTTGGGCAAGTCACACTCTCTCAGCTGCAGGGGAAGGCACAGGCAAACCTCCTTAAACAAATCTTGCCAAGAAAAGCCTATGATAGGTTTACCTTAGGGTCACCATAAGTCACATTTCTAGTCACTCCTCATTTCTGTTAAGTATTAGGACTAATACCATTTCTGTTTCTTTAAAATATTTGTTTTTGTCCATTAAGAAAATTGGACATGGGAGGAGGTTGAAACTCGGGGGGGCATTATTTACAACTCCTCAGGTGACCATGTCATAAAAGGTCCAATTTGTAGGTTTAGCATTATGTAAACTCTAATAAAATGTGACCCTGGGGAATTAAAATGGCCCATCTGCCTGAGTGAGAGTTAATTGCAGTTGCAACTTGATACCCAGTTGGTTTTTGTGAGAGAGAAGAAACCTGACTGTAAAGAAGGGGAGACAAAACATGGAAGTGAAGCAACCACCTGTACCTGCAATAAGTGTAAGTGATGTGAAAGCCTTTTTAAGATAAGAGTAATATTGAGGGTGACCCATTTTTCCCCAGTGGTCATTCCTAGAGAGAGAGACAAGCATATATTTCCTTGTTAAAAAAAGGAAGAACAGAAAATGAAAATGAAAATCTGAAGACACACTTCGAATAGATTTATATTTTGATGAAGATCAAAATTAGAATGATACAATATCTTTTCCCTGAAACAAAAATGAAGTAGAATGTATGAATATCAGCATTTTTACAGGCTCATTTTAAGTAGAATGTAGATGTCAAACTGTGTAAGCAGTAACTCCTGTATTAGGAATAAATCCATTTATAACTTTTCTATTGAATCAGTTTTTTTCTAGAGACCAGTCTCTGTAGGATAGATCTGGGAATAAACAGTTGTTTTTTGGTGGGATGTTGTCCTGTTTTCTGATTTCCTTCTGTTAGATTTCTAGGTGTTGGCTGAACAATTGACCTCAACAACATCACTTCTTTTTTGCAACTGAACTTAAAAAACTTTACACGTTTGAAACGTTGTTGTTGTTGTTGTTGTTGTTGTGTGCGCCTTCTAGTCATTTCCAACTTACAGTGACTGTAAGGTGAACCTAACACATAGTTTTCTGGGGCTGAGAGTTTGTGACATTCAGTGGGTTTCCATGGCCAAGTGGGAAATCAGACCTTTGTCTCCAGGGTTGTAGTCCAACACTCAAAGCAGTACACCATTTTTTAAAAAGCATTAGCAGACTGTTATCTGGAATTCCTACAGTGAATGAACAGTGGATAACATTTGCTTTTAAACCTAAGCTGTCTTCAGTCTTCTTTTGAAAAAAGAAGGAAAAATTGATAAGTGTTCCTTCGATTTTTTTAAAAAAGTAGGCAAGTAAAATAAGAGTGAGTTATCATAGCATATGAAAAGGAGCTTCACTAGAGCAAACCTTTAGCCATGTGTAACAAATTCAACTTTGCTTCAGAGAGGGGAAGGGAAAACAGAACACCCAGCTGCTTTTATTACTGCTATTGTATATAAAGGATGGGATTTATTGGTCTTCAAAGTAAGCTCAGGCATAAATGTCATAGAAAAATTGTCAGTGGGAGAAGAGGTAAGCGTCCCCTTCATCCCATCCCTTCTCAAATCTTCCTCCTAAGGTGTGTTGAAAGATTGGACCTTGTTATATATGGCTGCTGTGGCAGCACAAGTTGAACTTTATTAAGTGTACTGAATTTAATTAATTTAAAATCGTCCTCTCCTGATTACTCAGAATTTCTGTAAATTTGTGCTCCTATGAAGACTGAAATCTTCATTTATTCCAGTAAAAAGGTAATGTCCACATGCATAAAGAAATAATTAGTGCTTATTGATCTCGTGCAAATGAAATAACTAGAAACCCATACGTGCATTAGTGTTTCTGTGCCCAAAACATTTAGATCAGGTTGTAGTTATAGAGACATAATGTTTCTTTCAAAATAGACTTTTCTTCCATCATAAATGAATGATGTTTCATTTAGAGAGTATAAAAAAAAATCATTAATACTTTCCAGTGAACTTATTAATAGTGCAAAATTTGTAGAGGTTATGTCAAAATTTGCAAAGAGAATATTATATAAATCCAATAAAGAGATAAATATTGTTGTTTCTTTCTTTTTTAACTTTTGTAAACTAATGTTTTACCATAATCTTTTAAAATGATTGTGAGCCACCTTGAATCCCATCTTGGGAGAAAGATGGGATATAAATAAAATAAATATATAATTAAAAAGTCATTTGTATAGACTTACAAACTCTGTTAATAAATTAATTTTACCTAACTTTGAAATATAACTTCATAGCTTTCACTTTCTGAGGTACAAATTTAAGCACTCTATTAATCTGTCAGCATACAGTGGTCAAGATCCCATGTGGTAGAGCGTAGGGTAGAAATTCCACATGCAAAACTCCACTACACCTCCTCTTCCACCACCCTCACATAGCTTTCAACATGACTATTTTGTTGCTGAGGCAAAGAACCCGAAAAGCATCTGAGTATGTCACCGTAGCCAGACAAAGACTGAGGACATCGTTCACCAGCAGTTGCCAAGGTCCTCCAGAGGTCTCAGCATATGATGTTACCAGTTTATGTCTGGCTATGGGAACATAGCCAAATCCTTCTCCAATCCCCTCTGTTCTCCACCGGCAGTCAGTGTCCATGGGGGCTATCAGTGGTTTCAAAGGAGGGGAGAGGAGAGGGTCAGTGTGTACCACAACCAAAAGAAAAAAAAAATACAAATGAAGGCATAAGGTGGATCCAGTGGTAGATTTTGATATCCACTACTGGTGGAATAGAGACTTCTCTCCCTTCACCATGCTGTAACCCTTTGTGATACCCAAACCCTGCTCCAGAGGGTATGACAGTGTTCTTGAACAGGTTTTTATGGTGAAGGAGTGAAGAGGAATTGTTGATTCTGTCAGAAGGAGTAGATATGAATGGAAGTTTTAATTTTAGATCCTGGTCCTAGATTAAGATAAATTAACTGTAATTAGACATTCTTCACTTTCTTTTCCTCCATTTTGTTTTCTTGTAGAAATAAAACATGTTCAGAAAGAATGATTTCTCATGAATTTACTTGGAATGAAATATTACAAAGAAATCTTGACTAATAATTGTTGTTGTGCGCCTTCAAGTTGTTTCTGACTTAAGGCAATTGTAAGGTGAAGCTATTAAGGGGTGTTCTTGGCTAGATTCGTTCAGAGAAGGTTTGTCTTTGCCTTCATCTGAGATTGAGAGAGTATGACTTGCCCAGGGTCACCCAGAGGCTTTCCATAGCTGAGTGGGAATTCAAGACCTATTGTCCAGTGCTTAAACTACTGGGTTTCTCAAATAATAATCTTCACTCTTTGGAGGAAAAATAGTTTTCTGTGTAACTAACTTCACATTCTTATTTATATTGGTGGGAGGCAATTTGGTAGAACGAGCACAAGGTTCTATACAAAGCTTACTAACCACTCCCTTCTGCTCTTCAGAGATGTGAAAGCAGAAGGTGGGAGACAGTGTCATTCTGCTGCAGGAGTTTCCTTGAAAGACATAGTTGGCCTTGAAGGTGTGGAACTAGGAGCTAATGGGAAGGTAAGAGTACTTATCAAAGATTTTTAAAATATTACACTCCTAAACTAAATTTCACATTATATTGATGTCCTAATGGAAATGAAAAATCTGTGAAGGCACTGTTTTATAAAAGAACTGGAGAATACAATCACAGATTTTTCACTCCCCTTCGACATCAGTATAATGTGAAACAACTAATACAGCTGCAGAGCATTCAATTAGTAAAGTACATATTTAAGTGCTTTACAATCTTTTATTCATTTGTTTGTGCATAAACTTGATCAAACTTAGTGGAATTTGCTTCTGAGCAGACACATATATAAAGCAAATGTTTCCTGTAAGTGGACTGTTTACTGATTTCTGCATGTTGGTGTGAAGCAGTCATATTAACTTTGTGTCTCTCTTTTGCCCTTTCTTTGTGTCTAGACTGTTTCTTATACCCAGTTTCTTTTTCCAACCAATGCCTTGGGAGCACGAAGAAACACTATAGACTCCACTTCATCATTCTCACAATTTCGCAATTCAAGCCATCGTAGCCTATCGTTGGGAAGGGCTAATAGCACCCAAGGGAGTATTGATACAGGTAACATTTTGGAATATCTGTACTCTTTACCTGATTGGCCATTAGCAGAGTAGCATGGTGATGCTTTCCAAAGACAACAAATGCTGCATTGTGTTTCATTACCCCAGGCCTAGCTAAGATATAGTGCATAGACCCTAAATTTGCTGATATTTGTAATATTTACTGTGAGATTTTACATGAACAAGTGCTCATGTAATTGGAACTGTTACATATGTATCTGCCAGTAATAAGCGATTACTGTGATTGTTGTGTGACATATGGAGTGTCTTAAAGCATAGGTGCTCTAGAGCATGGAGGGGACCCTCCAGCCTGTGGATTAATCCGACCTGCTAAGCCTACACATTTTGCCTGCTGAAGTCTTTATGAAAGTTTGAATGGAAGTGGATAGCTCTACCTGCACTGGGCTGTGGCCCTACCTTTTGCTTGACTGCATCTTATATTCTTCCCCTGGAGTAAATGGGGCCCTTGAAGTTGAGAAAGCTTCTGTACTCCTGTTTTTTGTTAGCCAAGTGCCAATGTTTGTACATCAGACCTTTTATTAACATTGTTCTGTCTGTACTGAGTCCACATAAAGATAATGTGAAAAAAAAGTCATACCATCTTCAATAATATCTATTAATCAAGCTACTGTACTAGCTTGGTTACTTCATGACAGTTCAGATTAGAAGTCTTTCTTCATCCTCATCTTCTCACCGATGTGCTTAGTTTAATAGGTTCCTTGTTTTGGTTTGAGTTTTTTTGTCAATGTGTAAAGACACCTTGCCTAGCCCTCATTGGTCATTGGAGACCACATCAAATTCACGTCAGCCCATGCTGACAATTTATACACATGCTTCAGGTGCAAAAAATACAGGCCAGAGTTGCATTACGTACATTTTAACTGTAAGCTTGCATTCCGTTGTTTTTATGTCTTTTACACGATCTTATGCAATTGTGTGCTTTCATTGATCTTCACAGGCAGTGACTTGGGAGATTATATTGAATACAACCCTAATCTTTTAGATGATCCTCAGTGGCCATGTGGAAAGCACAAGCGGGTATTGATATTCCCTTCATATATGGTGAGTGCTGTTTGATAACAACAACAAAAATGTTGTTCTTTGAACTTGATTATAACTTTGAAGTCATATTTGATCCTACTTAAATTGAGTGGGCTAAAATTAATTCTAGTCCTACTCAGAATAGACTTGTTTAAATGAATGATACTTCATCAACCTGAATGCAGTTCATTTCTGTGTGCGGAGTTTAGGCAGGGCTGACATTCAGTGTAGCCCAGTGCTTTTGTGTCTGCAGTGAGTTATGAATTGGAATTTATTGAACTAATCCAGAATAGTGTTTGGTGAAGTTCCATCCTAGAGGAAACAGGCACAGAGGTTATCTTCACAATCTAGCCTTCCTAGTGTAGTTTCATTAGCTCCAGAAAATCTGCTTTGGAGAACTACAGGGGCTTCAAGGGCAATGTGAGAGGCAAGCCTAGGGAAAGGGGAAATTGTCATAGCCCATCCACCCACCCCCATATACACACAATTCCTGGAAGCAGTTATTTCAGTAGAAGGCTCATCCTGTTCCTTTCATGAACCTATGGAGCCCTTCCATTCATGCAATGACTAATCTTCATCCAGGTCCTTACTTTAAAAGATTTATATTTTGAGAAGTGGTGTAATAAATTGGCAAAGATGCATAGAAGGGTAAATGCCTTTTTGCTGCTTTATTTCATTGACATAAAATGAGAAGTTTGTTGGTGAAGATGTTTATTATTTTTTTAATTTTCCCATTCTTGTTTGCCTTATTTATCTCTGCTCTGCTTTTCCTTGCTGGTTTATGAATCTCAACACTTTCACAACAGGAGACCTCTTTAGCATGACCACAAATGTCATAGGTGAAAATAAACATGGTAGTGGCACCTCATCATCTTTGTTTGTTCATTTCCAACCGTTAAAGCAAAAATGTGGGGGAAAGGATCTAATTTATTTTAAATCAAAAGAGTCATGTGGCTAAGGGGAGGTGAATCCTTCTGTGTTTAACCTTCCACAGATAAGTCACTCAGTCATTTTTATCCAGCCCAATTGAGAGCCATATGGAGAGAATAGTGTCAGAAGCAATAAAGTGCAGGAAGATATGGTGGAAAAAAACATTCAGCTTCCCCATAGCACGAACATTCCTTTTATTTTCAGACCCACCCCCATTTTGTCTATGCACACAGTAGACATGTGAATAAGAATGTGGCTCCCACACTTAATTAGACTTTTAATGCTACTGTATACAGTAGCAGAGAGAAGTCTGCTGTCCTGAATGGAATACAGCTTTAATTACTGCATTTCAGAAGTGGGCAGAGCTGAGGCTAGCCCTTGTGTCAGCATGGAACATTTTGTTCTCTGGATGTTAAGCTCTGATTTGTAATTAAACTTTCAGTAGTTGGCAGGCTTTTGTCATTAGAGTTTGGCAACCCCAGCCTTGTAGAAATTATTTTCCTTCATGAGTATAGATAGAATTTCGGTGAGTGAGAGAAGGGAACGTGTGGTGGCTTGAACAAGTTATGGTGTAAATCAGCTTTTGACCAGCATATTCAAAACAGAGGGAACTGTTTAGACATTGGTTTTGTTGTTATAGCCTTTCAAATAGAATTATGTTGGCAAGCCAGGGACACTGTTGAACAAACAGTGACTTCAGAATTTGGCAGAAGATAAAAGAGACCACAAAATTTTAGGCTGAGTTTCGTTTTGTTTTTCCTCAATGAAATCTGTGGTTTTGGTTTGTTAATCCTTAATGGCACTGAGTACTTGGAACTCTTTTGCCAGAATATGGTCTGGCTTGGAATTGGCATAGTGTTTTTGCCACGTTGCTAAAAATGTGTTTTACTCTGGAGCTGTTGTTGTTTCCCTTCCTTAAGAGAAAACCGTCAGTGCAAACCAGACTTTTTTCATAGTATTTGAAGATGTAACAATTCAATTGCATAATTCAACCAGTTAATGATCTCCTTCTCTCAGTAGTGATAGGTGCCTTATATCAACCTAGGCTATTAGTTCATATGGCTTAGTATTGTTACGTCTGACAGGCAACAGCTCCACAAGGTTTCAGAAAGGCTTCTTTCCTGAATCCCTGCTTAATCTATGGTATTTCCTAGTAGCATTCTGTACAAATTCTAAATAAACTGGACCTTGCTTGGCTTCTGAAATCAATTGAGATTGGGTATGTTCAGGATGTGGTACAATCTCTTTCTCAATACGTTGGCTGGCATCCTGATAGTGATATATGCAGAAATAAGTCAAGTTTATGCCTGCATATGGCTTTTCAGGATGAGAGTCATTGCAGGGGCCAGAATTCTTTTCCTCTTTCAGCCAATTTACAAAAGCCCCTGACAACCACCAGATTCCTTTTGTTTCTCATAGCCTTGTAGTGGCTACTGGAAAGCTGTCTGGCTGTGTGACTGTGATCAGATGCAAATGATGAAAGCATCTTCCAGGACCTACTGGGCATCTTCCAAAAGTCCTGAAAGATGACACCATTGTTGTGCATCTGTCTGTGGTCACAATAACCAGGTGCTTCTCAGCTGTTTTCTGCTTTCCACTGGGCACTATGTGGCTGCGGAGGGGGGGTGCCAGAGGAAGGTGAGTCCTATATGAGAGGAGGGGGAAGATGTTTTGTAGTTCTGTCATAGGAACTTTACATTTTACCTCCTGTTGTTATGTTAAAACAGCCTTTATGTTAAAAAAGATGATGCTGTAGGAGGAAAGAAGGGGGACCTGAAGAAAACAATAATCAGCTGAGTATTTGTCCATAGTTTCACAGGAATAAACGTGGATATTGGATTATGGGGAAGACAAAGCAGTTTTACTGTTGCTGCTGCAAAAACCAGGAGGAAAAGTGAAAATGAGCTTTTCATCTCTTTGTTATGTTGAGAGTCATATTTTTTGATGGGAGAGAGTATCACCCCAGTGTTCAACCCTGTCTGTTTGTGACAAATGTATCTCTTTTGGAGATTGACATGGGAGTGAATCCAATTAGCTGCTTTTGTATTATTGATAAAATGACTTTTCACTATGGGAAAGAAAGGAGTGTTCTATCATGTGTGTATGTATATCCCTTCAAGTTGCCTGTTGACTTATGGAAACCCCATGAATTTCATAGTGTTTTCTTAGGCAAGAAATATTCAGAACTGGTTTTGCCAGTTCCTTCCTCCGATATATAGCCTACAGGACCTGGTATTCATTGGCAGTCTCCCATCGAAGTACTAACCAGGGCTGATCCTGCTAAGGTTCTAGGATCAGATAGAATCTGGTAACTTGAGAGTATTTAGGCATACTTCCTCCCAAATTATACTAAACAGATTTTTTTCTAAAGGGAGAAGGGTGCTTTGTAAGTAAGATGAAAGAAGTGGAAAGTAATTGGAAATGGGAGATAAGCAACCATTACAAACCATGAAATGTTGAAACAGCCCCAACATTTACTGGCACTGTTGGGTAGTTTGGAAGTTTTCAGTTGATTTTATATGTGACATATTTTGTGTTCAGCCAATAGTGTGTTTAGAAAAGTCACACCTAGACACAAAATCAGTGGAGAACTTAGTGGAATTGTTGTACTTGCTTATATTCAAACTTAAAGGATTTCACTTGATACAGCAACGGCCACAGTCCAGTTAGCATGGATTATATTATATTCACTTAATATGACAATGGCTACAAACCAGTTAACATGCATTTCGTGTTCAAGCGGTAATACATTTGAGAAGATTGGTGGCTCTCTGTGCTTTCAGTGCACCTGCATATTAGGTAGAGTGAAGTGGAACAGGGGCTGTTTGCTAATAAACATTCCTCTAAAACGAAACAGCATGCTCTGTAATGAGTCACCACAAGTCCTCTGTTCCTAAAAATGCAGGGGCAACAGAATAGTTTTGAAAAATGTGTACAGTTTCCCTTTCCTCATTTCCTGCAATGAGCAAGTGATTGGTGGAGACAGAACAATGAACTGTTAGCGTTTTCAGTGCTACACATGTTTCTTGATGATGACACTGTGTCTCTTTTATCTAGGATAGCATAAGGAAACATAAATGAGTAATACTGGTTTATTTGAAGCTATTAAAAAGCAGAGCATGGTGATCGTTTCATTGGTAAATGGCACTCCTCTGCTTTTCATGTGAAGCCACTAAACGTTTTCTTTATCCCTGTGGTACAGCAGAGTATAAATTATTCAGGTTGTCTTTTATAGTGATCTTCTTCTTCTGGTGGTGATAAAAGGAATCCCCAAGACTGTACTCAAAGTTCTGTCACATACCTTAGGCACATAAACTATTCATTCCTTCCATGAAACAGAAAGATACAACGGGTAGACAATTGGTCAGAAGAACACTAGAGCAGGAGATTCCAAAACGAGTGCATTATATTACTTTGAAAATTACATTGCAGTACTTAAAAGTTTGCTGGTTGCTTGCAGTGACTAGTACCTGCCCTTGATGAACACAGGAGTTGCAAACTGCAGATACACTATATTGCCTGAGTAGTTTGCGGGCTCCATTGAACTGAACTGTGCTGTACTACTTGCCTATACACCATTGTCTTATCCAGTTTTAAAGGGCTACTACCACACCTTAGATAATAGCTCTCAGAATCTTCCAGGCACATAGCTGTGGGTATGCTGAGAGGGGAATTCTGAGACTTGTTGTCCAAAAAAGTAGCTCTGGTTACTACTGAAATTCACGAGGTATTTAATAGAGTTGGATCTAAAAGAAATCAGTTAGTTCAGGTCACACTGAAATTAGTTGGGCTTAGGTTAATTACTAGCAACTAACCTGAAACAGGGATTTCAGTGAGACCTAAGCACAGCTAGTTTGCTGTGTTTAAACCCATTGTAATGTTAAAATGAACGAAGATAATGATGTTATCAAAGCCAGTCAGCTTGTTGGGAAGGGACATAGCTTAATGCATGCAGAAGGTCTTAGATTCAGTCCCCAGCAGTTAGCTTGGCAGAGTCCCCTGCCTAACGTGTAGAGAGCTGCTGCCAGTACATGCAGACCAGGAGCCAACAACGGTGGCTCTCTAGATGTTTTTTACTTACAACTCTCATCAGCCCTACTCAGCATACCCTGTGGTAAATGATTACAGACCATGCAACCCAAAAACATATGGAGGACCATAGTTTTCCAGTACTTGTGTAGACAGCATTAAGCTACACTGACCAATGGTGTAATTCAGTACAAATCAGCTGTGTCCCCTTAATCTCATCTGGATTTTGACATACAAAGTTTGTTTCCCTATGCTTTTGCAGTCCTAGGACAACTGTGTGCGGCGGTCTGACTCAGCAGAAAGCAACTTCCTGTATTAACACTAAGTAGGTGTTGTCACAGCTCCTGAATTTGCACTAACCTCGGAAGAGTGACCGGGCTAGAAATTATGCCAAACTGTAGGAAATGCCCTGGATGCTATGCACCAGATGCATTCATAGTACTTCATTTGTGATCTGCGCTTAGATTGGAGAAGCTCAAACTGAAATTGAAGTGTCAGTGTCTCCTGCTGAGGACAGTATTTTCAGCCAGATTCCACACACTGTAGTAAGTTGGTGCAGCCTAGGCTGTGTTTGTTCCCACATTTGGCTAGCTGAGGGGTTGGTGGTGAACTACAGATCAGACTTGGAAAAACCTGCATTGGTAAAGCTCACAATATTCAGAGGGAAGTGTGTTTGTACAGCAGTTACCTTTTGCCCCCCAGAAGTTTAATGATTTGAATGGCACATTTCATCTTTTTCCAGCTTGGAAACGGTTATAGAACATCAGAGTAGGAATGGATTGCTGTTGCTTGGTTTTGTTCCAGCTTGTTTCCAATATTGTTGGTTCCTGGAAAACTTCAAGAGTGATTTAGGATGGCATGGATAGTCCAGTAAGTCTCCAGAGTAACTGGTTTTGCTGTTTAGCCCTGGCATCTGCTCAGACTGGCTTGCCAGAAGCTGCAGGAGATCTCTTGAGGCTTTGTTGTCCACTCCACCAAAGGGGATGGCAGGTCGTGACTTCGCTGGCTGTGTCTGACTGAACAGTTGATTGTCCGCCAGGATAAATAGCTCCCAGTTCCAGTGGACTGATGCCAGCTCTCTTCCAAGTGTAAGCTCTAACAACATATTTCATGTCCTCGAAAGTAAACAGTCTGCCACGTTAATCTAGTCAGCTGATTTTAGGGACTTAATAGTGGGCAGGACACAGGGCTTCAGCTTGGATAAAAGAAAAAAACGCATAGTTCAGACAAAGAAACAAATTTTGCTCTTAGAAAATGAAGGGTATTGATAGTCTTTCCTATCAAGTGCCAAATTCTAGCTAAACAATTATTCAGAAGTAATAAGTAATATTTTAGGGGAGACAGGATGTTCTGGTGGAAAGGATCAAATACATAGTTGTCTTCTGAATGTACTGTCAAAGGCCAGGATCCAACATTACACCAGTGTACATCTAATAACAGCAAGACTTTCTCTTTTCCTTCCCTTTACTGTTCTCAGTACTTCCTGAAAATCTGCTCTGGGGGGTTTGCTAGCTGTCCAGGGCAGATTTTAATAGTAGAATTTGGTAGCAGATTTCCCCCTACTAATTCCACTGACAATTTTTTCAGTGAAAAAACATCATTGGATCCTACCTTTAGTATTTATAAGAAGTTGTGGGAGGGATGCTTATTGTGGGTCAGCTTTCAAAAAGTAATCCCACTCAGTACATATTGAAGAGAATATACTGCTCTCCCTGAATTGTTCTCAGGGTAGGTTAATAAGCTGTTTTGAAGTGTTTATGGATTTTCCAATAGCATTTCCATTGCAGTTTGATATAGCTGCTCTCTCGCTCTCTCTTTCTCTGAATTTATTTGAAGAATGCTGGATATATAATAACACAACTAGATTTGTTGCATTTAAACAGGCAAAGGGCTGAAGAGGACACTCAGTGTTTTCTAAATAAATGTTGCACTTGTTTGTAGCCTTGTGCTTTTGGAAAAAACAGAACTCTGTACTTGGACTTTGAGAGGACATAGAACAAGTCAGCAGAACTCAGAACAAACATTTATTGTCCCCCAAAGTATTACGCCACCCGGTGCACCTGCCATCCAAAAATCTAATATGTACTCTTCAATCAAACCAGTTTAAATAGTTTCAGGAAAGAGATTAGTGAATGTTTTCATATTCCTGTCTGATAGAAAAGAAAGGCTACTCCTGAAGATGCAAAAGGAAAATGGTCCAGAACAAAGAATACATTAAAAGTGTGACTTAAAGGTCGTAGAATCCTACATAGCAAAGGTTGCACAGAGTACAAAAATTAGTTAACAGAGTTCTCTCTGACAGACTTACGGAAGCTAAAGCACATTTTGCACATTAATAGTGCTGAGCTTCTTTGTTTTCATTTTTAAAAGGAAAAAAACCACCCAGCTTAAAACACTTGACATATCACCAATGAGATGCAGTCCATATTGGAAAATGATCTTTTGTGTCAGAAGACGTCATGAGTTTTCACAACACCAGAACATCTAATAGACACACAAACCCAGAAACTGCATTTTGCAGCAGGTCCAAATGGCAACACAAATCTGCTCTCAGTATTTTCTCTCACTGTATTTCTGATGTTTTGGGGCAAAATGAGAAGTGATGGGACATGACTTGCTCCTCTGCTTCCTAAATGGATTTTGCGTTCACTTTTCTTGTGGCTTTTTTGCAACATGGCAGCTACCAAAGATGTGAGGTTGGAACATTTTTCTGCCATATTTTCCATGGAAAATTTTCCATCTCATTTCTATAAATATATATCTCAAATACATTTATCCATAGCTGTCTGGGCTGTTGTACTGCAGTCAGTCATGTTAAATGGGCTAAATATAGGGTATGAACTTAAAGTTATTCTTCTGAGGAGACAAGTTATTGACAAAGCTTAGTGTTCAGAGGAATGGGCTTAACAAATGTTCTGCTAAGTTTGTTTCTGTTTAGCAAAATCTCTTGCTTCTCAGTCAATCACAAGTACTCAAGACGATATATGAAAAGTTGCCTGTACATGCAAACCCGCACCCATCCCTAGTAAAATAGGATGTTCACCTAGTTGTGCGGAATCAGATTTTTCTCAGCTTGAAATGGAATTATAAGGACTCCAGAGAGTGAGTGAGTGAGTGAGTGAAGTGGAAGGTACCATAGTTATATACCAGTAAAAGAAAATTAACTGGTTAATGCCAGTTGTATCAAGCACAGCTCTTGAGATAGGCATCCTACAAAAAAAATGTGTTCTTTCAGGTGTAGTCATTTTTTTGTTAAATATAAGTGTTGTGTTCTTTATGTTGTGTTCTTTATGTTACCACAAATATTCCAGTAAAATCATTTCCACATAAAGTTTTGACTGTGTTTCAACATAACATTTATATCAAACCTGCTAAATCAAATAACATGATTTAGAGCAGTGTTTCTCAGGATAGCAGATGTGGGGACTGGCAATTATTTTTTCCTAGTGTACAGAAGTTTAGCACTAAATTTGTGCCCATTAGGTGCAATTGTTTCTTTCTTGGAAACTCTTTGGGAACTTTTTTTTTTATGGGTCCATTCAATACCTGGAATCAAGGCTCTTTTCAAGAAATAGTAAGGAAATTAACTTTGATGCTGACCCTTACAACTGGGATATTACTAAAGAAGAATAAGACAAGAAAGGCAGTGCATGTTGGGGAAGAATACTGCCTCCTAAGGGAACATTTATCATATCAAAAGGATATTGCGTGCACTGTGTTTAAGAGCAAAAGGAATGTGAGAGCACCTGAAGGCACCCTCATTATTCCCTGGCATGTAACAACCCAGCATGCTCTCATGGCAGCGTTGGAAGCAGTTTTGAATTCTACAGATAACTTGGATATCAAAATGTATCCGAAAAGGTTTTAGCAACTCCATCCTCCTCTCAGTTCTAACAGCACTGTTGCTGTTTAGTATTAGTGTTAGGCATGCCATTAAACTAACTGGTTATTCCTCACTTGGACACACGGTCTCTGTGCCTCACACAATGGGAATCTTTGCACATGCGCAGTAGCATTTCAGAAAGTTCCAGAGCTGAGTAGCTTGGGGGGAACTCCTCCCCCATTCGGTACTGAGCATACTCAGTTCCGCCAAGCAAACGGTCTTCCCTCAGTTTCTTTTTGTCTGCCGATCAGTTAGCAGCTTGGAAGTTTTGCTCTGCTGAGTAGTTCTTTGGATTTTCTCTAGTTTTTCTTCTCCTTCCAGGGAAAACTGTAAGGACCCCTTCTCCTTCTTATGTCTTCTCTCTTTAAATTGTGTGTTACTGGCGGCTGCAAGGTTTTGCTGTCTGACGCTCACTCCGAGTGCTTGTTTTGCTTTGGAGAGGACCATAATGTTCAGGCCTGTTCTATTTGCAAGGATTTCACCTCGCAAACCCTGAAGAATAGGGCCTCCCGTCTGAAGTCCTATTGCTGGGAGGAGGCTCATTGGTTGAAGGACCAGGAAGCTTCTAACACAGCTCTTTTTACCACCTCGGTGTCAACTCATCCATCGCGAGGTCCCTCAGTGTCAAAATCTTTGATTCCAACTACATCAGTATCGGACTTCATCCTCGGTACTGACATTCTTGGTGTCGATATCGACTCCGTCGACTTTGCCGCTCATTTCCTCCCTTCTGAGGATTCCAAAGTTCTCGAGGATGCCAGTGGTTCCATCTTCTAGTTCTGGAGACAACCCCTCCAGCTCTCAGCTGACTTCGACCCAGCAGCCTCGCACTGTGCCTGCTTTGGTGGACCATAAGTGGGTCTCGTTGCATCATTCTTCTGTGGCTCCCAAGAAGAAAAAGAAGAAGGAAAAACACCACTCTCCTTCACCTGTTGCCTGTATGTTGACTGTTCAACTGACCTCTCTTGGAACTCTGTCGACACTTCTGCCAACACAACCTTGGGCTGCCACCGTCGAAGAGGCGGAAGCTCCCACTGTTTCACTGGTGCATGATCCACTCCAGCTTCTGGTACTATCTGTTCCAGTAACCATCGACCTCGCATCGGATCCAGACCATGAGCCTACCCGGACTGTTTATCTTCCCATGACCTTGGATCAGCCTAAGAGAGGACCTTCCCAAACTCCACTTCCTCCAGTTGTGTCTTCTGGGTGCCCTGAGATGGACTGTCCGCCTGTATTGGGCGCTCCTCAGCCTTCTTCCTGAGACCGGCCTCAATCAAGCATGGCTTGCTCTCCAGGACGTACTGACAGAGGTAGATCACCTTGACATTGTGATCACAGGTACCGTGGTGCTCACGATGTTTCATCAGCATCTTGCATAGCCCGTTATGGTCACGAGTGTCTATGGAGAGAGCAGCCCGGCTCATACTACTATTATTGACGGGCTTATCATGATGGATACCGCCCCAACATTCATCGTTGGTCTCCATATCGGCCTTGATGCTCTCGCTCTCCATCGCATTCTCCTTCAGGATCACGCTACTGTCATTCATCTCAGTACCGTCCTTCTCAGTCTCATTCTCGATCTCGGTCTGCATACTACCGACATTCTTCATCTCGTTCCCACCGTCAGTCCCGTGATCAATCCCCTCATTGCCAGGCTGTTTCGCCTCCACTGGATGACCAGCCAACATCTTTCCCTCCGTCCACCTCGTCAGCCTCTCTTTTGACACAGTCCCTCATCATGCCAATTTCTGCCATCCTGCCAATTTTGTCCACATCAGCCTCAGTACTGACTTCAGTGTCTGCTCCATCGCCATACCAGATGTCTCCTCAGCAAGTCAAGCCCAACGGTCTCAGCTACCTACGTCTTCTCTGTCGTTTGGGTCTTATGATTCTGACGAGGATTCTACCGACTCTACTTCTCAGTCTCACACCTCCCCCCTGCTCACATTTGGGGAACTGACTCCGGACTCTGCTCCCAAGGATGTCAAACAATTTTCTAACATCCTCGTCAGGATGGCCAGTGCCCTGAGCCTCAACATCTCTGGCCCTGCTCCAACAGTACAAGATCCAGTGTTCCACTATGTTGATGTGTGTCCCGCTACAACAGCACCAATTCCGTTCCTGCCAGCTTTGCAAGAAGTTCTCAAGCATCCGTGGTCTCAGCCAGCCTCCTTCCAGCCGATCCCTCATCGGTTGGAACATCTGTACCAGACTCAACGTAAGGATGTGGACGTTCTCTTCAGTCATCCCACTCCAAATTCCATCGTTGTCAAGTACTCCCAAAAGAAAGGGGGTAAGGGAGCTCATATGACTCCCCCTGATCGTGAGGGTTGCCGCCTTGATATTTTTGGCCACCGGTTTTACTCAGCCTCTTCTTTGATTGCCAGGATCTCTAACACCTACACTAGATGACCACTGGGCCATTGCCATCCAATGAGTCTGTCACACTCACAAACCAACAACTTCAGTCTTCCCGACATGCTGTTGAGGGTGCAGCACGGGTGATGGTGGGTGCGATTGCTCTTCGCCGTTTTGCCTGGCTTCAGTCCACTGGCCTGACTGAAGATAATCGAAAGAGGATAGAGGATCTTCCCTTTGATGGCCAGGGCCTATTCCATGCCACCATCAACGATGCCATGGACCACCTGATGAAAGCTCATCTACCACTTTCTTTCTTCCAGACCATCTGTACAAGACCCCAGGACTGGCTCGCCACTTCAACACCTGGCACACCATCACTTCGGACTCTTGGGTACTAACTATTGTCCGTCTTGGTTACACCATCGAGTTTCTAAGTACTCCTCCTCTGGGCATCTTCTCCACGCCTTCAAGCCCTGCTCTTCTCAAGGAATCGATACACTCCTTTGCAAAGGGGCCATAGAAAGGCTGCCGTCTTCAGCCAAATCCACCAGCTTCTTCTCCCATTACTTCACCATACTGATGGCAGATGACATGCTCCGACCCATTCTGGATGGTCAACTGCTTCATCTCCCTCTGGAAGTTCAAGATGGTCACCCTGTCATCCATACTTCCTCTCCTCAAGCGTTGGGACTGGTTTGCGTCCATAGATCTGCAAGACGCCTACTTCCATATTGCCATTCGCCCCCAGCACAGGAGGTACCTCCGGTTTGCAGTCAACGAAGTGTGTTACCAGTACAAGGACCTTCCTTTCAGCCTGTCCACTGTCCCCAGGGTCTTCACCAAGTGCTTGGCCCCTATGGTGTCTTACCTCTGTATGAATCACATCATGATGTATCCCTACCTGGACAATTGGTTATTGGTGGCGCCCTGCAAGTAAAGGTTATGTGAGGACATTCATCTTACTCTTTCTCTGGTTTCCGATTTCGGCCTCAGGGTGAATCCCAAGAAGTCTCACTTGGAACCTACACATATCCTCAATTTAATTGGAGCCACTCTGGACTCTACTTCCGCCATGGCATTCCTGCCAATGAAACGCGTGCAGGTACTGCACTGAGCTACAGCTGCTATTCTGTGCAATCCTTCCGTTTCCGCTCGTCAGATTCAACAGCTCCTCGGCTACATGGTGGCCATGATCAAGGTCACTTACCTGTCCCATCTCCATGCCTGCCCTCTCCAAGGACTGGTTCCTCAGGCACGTCGATCCTCTCCTTGATGACCAATGTCAAACCCTTTGGATCCCATGTCCCATCAGAGATTCTCTCCACTGGTGGCTGTTTCCGCACCATCTGCTGTCCGGAATGCCCTTTACCGAACCCCGTCCATCCCTCACTATCACCACCGACGCATCCCTCCTCGGCCGGGGAGCCCACTGCAATCGCCTCTCCGTCCAGGATAACTGGACCAAACTGGAGAAACATCTGCATATCAACGCCTTGGAGCTTCTGGCAATCTTCAAAGCCGTCTGGGTCTTCCAGAAACTCCTCATAGGATGGACTGTCCAGATTTTGACTGATAATACGACAGCTATCTGCTTTGTCAACCGCTAGGGAGGCACCCACTCGTCCCTCCTGCCCCATCTTGCGTTACAGGTATGGGACTGGTGCGTCCCACTGCGGAGCCACCTGATTGCAGTCCATCTACTAGGATTGGACAATGCCACAGTGGACACACTGAGCAGAGACACAGCCTGCCATCACGAATGGTCCCTCTCCAGCACCGCCTTTTGCTGGATAGTGTCCGGATGGGCACTCCATCTGTCGACCTCTTTGCCACTTACCAGGAAGTGCCCCCGCTATTGCTCCAGAGCCACGTGCGACACCACTCTCTCAGAGACGCATTCCAGTTTCCTTGGGATAAGAGGTTCCTTTACATCTTCCCCTCATTTCCTCTCCTGGGCCGAGTGGTGGCTAAGATTGCCGCAGACAAGGCAGACGCCATTCTCATAGTCCCTTACTGGCTGAGACAACATTGATTTGGGCACCTTCTCACCATCTCCTGGGACCGCCGGATGCTGCTTCCACGCACACCTGACCTGCTCTCGCACTCGGACAGCCGCGTGCTTCACCCAGATCTCCCTCACCTCCACTTGCATGTGTGGAGGATAATCTTCTAGACTCTTCTGCCATCCTGGCAGTTCTCATGGCTGCTAGGAAGGAATCCACTCATAAATCATACGAGTACAAGTGGCACAAGTTCACTGCCTTTGCAGATGCCCGCAGTGAGGCTCCTTCTTCAGCCTCCCTATTGACAGTACTCCATTTCCTCCTGTCTCTATGGAAACAAGGGCTGGCCTTCTCCTCTCTTAAAGTCTATCTCTCCATGATTGTTGCCTATCAACCACGTGGTTCTCTTTCCTTGGCTCTTTTCAGAAATGCTACAGTCAAGCAGTTCCTCAAAGGCCTTCAAGACCTCTACCCTCTTGTCTCCCTGCCTCTTCCTCCATGGTCGCTGTCTCTCATCCTTTCCCAACTCATGCGCCATCCATTTGAACCTATGGCCATGTCTGACAACCATTTCCTCACTCTCAAGACAGCATTCTTGGCCACCGTAACATCAGCTAGGAGGACGGGGGAACTGACTGTGCTACGTTCAGACGAACCTTTTCTGGTGTTTCATAGGGACAGGGTTGTCCTATGCCCTCACCTTTCCTTTCTCCCTAAAATAGTCTCCGACTCCCATCTCAACCAGGATATCATTCTGCCAACTTTCTATCCTGAACTATCTTTGCCTCTTGACCACTTTCTCCACTCACTCAGCATGCGCCAGGCACTAGGCTTTCTATTTGCAACGAACTTCGACCTTTTGCCTCACTCACCACTTTTTTGTTTGCTACGGTGGACATTGGAAAAGTCATAAAGTCTTCACTCAGCGTTTTTCTAAGTGGGTTGTTCAGATGATTCACCTTGCCTATGAACTTGCCAGGCAACCACCTCAGTCTCCGCTTCACGCCCACTCTACCAGGGCACTACTGCGCATGCGTGAAGATTCCCGTTGTGTGAGGGCACAGATGACCACTCAAAGAACCACAGTTACAGGTAAGCAACCTGTTCTTATTCTTCACTTGGACACCTCTTAACCACCACTGACTCCAGGTTCCTCTGCTATCTGCACAGACAAACTAGTCTGTACAGAATGGAATAAACAGATATAAAGAGATTAGACATTATGAACAACCTCACTCAGAAACCAATGGAAGAACACATCTATCATGATTTCTCACTCACTACACCTATTAAGTTAGCACAGCATAGTTGAAAGGAAGGTATTCTCAGCAATAAACCTCTTGGAAATAAGATAAGAACAAAGTGAACCTACTGCTGTCGTTTTCACTTCATGCCCTTTTGGCCCTGCTAATTACAAATACAATCAAATAAAAACTAGATTCTGTGTGCGTAGTATGCACATGCCAGATGACAATAGTACTGTGCATCTGAAGAGAAGAGATCTGATCCGCAAAACCTTCATGCGGTACATTACATATTTTAATAATATTTTTATGAATTTAATTTAATAGTCATTCAGTCATACATGTTTCACTGAGACCATAAGCAGGTAATTGATTGAGAATAGTTATCTAATTGCCATTGAAACAATCTTTGGAGACATTGGGATTGCAGTATAGCTAAGTGTGGTTTGTCAATATATATCTTTCCAGAACAAGCTGATGTGGTGCTGGCTAGGGTCATAATGTTAATAAGCCAGTTCACAGCATTCACTTTTTAAAATGCCATAAAATGTTCTGTTGTGTTTTACTGCAGCAAACTTACCCTGCTTAACCCTCTGAGAGAAATGTCAAATAACCCTATATCTGGTAGCAGTTGCCCAGGAGTACTTTATGTCATTTTGATGGTACAACCATTGCTGTATTCCAATGCAATGTGAAAGGGATACAAAAAAAATTGATGTTTGTCTTAATCTGTTACAGACAACAGTCATTGATTATGTGAAGCCATCAGACCTTAAGAAAGATATGAATGAGACTTTCAAGGAGAAGTTCCCTCACATCAAGCTGACACTTAGTAAAATAAGAAGGTAAAAATGCTATGGAAGTGCCCTGTAATGTATCTGGTACCTGATAATAACTCTTACGAATTCACAGTGACTACATAATTACAATTTCAACATTATTGTCACGATCATAGCCCCACACACACCTGTTTACCAGGCATCAGCTGTATGTGGAGGAAGAGGGCCATTCTAATGATAATCAGAACATGGTTGAATGATGTTTCTGTCAGGTTGTGGCAGAGGGACTGGCCAGGTGAAGTTACTGAGTTTAGTAATTAGTTAAATATAAGCTCATATAGGTTTCCAGCTCTCCTTTTCACAAAGTGTTTTTATGGCTGCCCAGGACTACTTTGTTCCTCATCCTCAATCTAGATGGATTTTTTTTTAGAAGCATTGACATTGGGAACAGGCAGAAGGAGGACAGGGGAAACCCATACTTTTGTGTGGGTTTCTGCAGTGTGTCTGCAGTGAACAGTGTAATCAGGCTTGAGCTGGGAAAGAATGGCTTTCTGCTCCAGGTGGTATGGCTGTAGGTGTGTGTGCCTGCCCACAACAGGCAAGGTAAACAGCAAGGAGTTCCAGAACTCTTTGCTGAGCAAGCTTGACCTGCAAAACAGAGAGAAAAGGGTAGAGAAAATAAGCCTTCTTCACCAGCTACTCCTAGCATGTTAAAAAGCATAGATCTGTAAGTCTGGCCACCAAAATCATAAAAATAATGGAGATCAGTGAAAGATAAAGACACCCTTACATGCATTTTGGAAGGAGCTTTCAAATGCTCTCTAGAAGGTTCAGAATGTTTCTGTTTACTTGTTCAAGGCTTATCTGAGTTGTTCATTTCATACATGCATGTTAGTTTTGAATAAAAAGTTTGCTGAAACATGTTTAGCTGCTCTTCTTTTTTGTGGTGCAGGAAACTATCTCTATGCTTTCTATGCTGTTCCTACCTCTGGTACCAGATTTTCTGTTAAGGAACAAATACCCAGGAATACATCTGTTTCATTAACTGAGGCCCTTTGCCACTGGCGTCATGGGGATATCATGCAAAAAGCCTTGTCCAGGAGGCACTCGTGTCCCCTCCACTTCCCCTCTGCACCAGCTCCGTGCTGACCAGAAGGAAACGTGAGCGCTCCCATCCCTTCCTTCCGCAGCACATCTGGGTGCTTTCCCAGGCTGTGCTGGGGGAGGAAGCATGATGGCCGCATGTCCGGAGCCTCTGCACACTAGGTAAGTGCGCGTGGGGCACAGGAGGGATGTGCAATCGCGCATCATTTTCAGCAACAAGCCAAAAGTGATATAATGCGCAATTGCCACCTAATGACCTTGAGAGCATCATGCGATTGCGAGGACGTCATGTGGAACGGTCCTCGCAATCGTGCGACGCTCCCAAGGCCATTTCTCAGCAGGACTGGCATGCAAAAAGGTCCTGAGTTATACCTGTACAATGGGATGATGGCAAAGTATGTCTGCACCATTCTCCCATATTTCCATTCTAGGACTTTTCCCTGGGTCACTTTCACTAATAGAACCTGAAAAGACACTAATAATGGGGCTTCTGATTGTTGATGTATTGCACCTTCCATCAGTGCTAAATCAACTTATCCAGTAATCAAGATTGGTGGGAGTTGGAGTCCAAGAAAATCTTGAGAGCTACACTTTCCCCATGTCTGTTCCAGATGACCAGATTTGTAGGATAACAAGTGAAGGAGAGGAAAAGTTGAAGCTCTAATGTTAGACCATAAGTTTTCCTTACTGAGAAGCCACTTTGCCACTCCACTCCAGTTCTGTTCCTGTTACCTTACCTCCAGCTCTATCTCTTGTCTGGCAGAATAGGAGATGGCAAGAGGAGGAATATAAAATTAGTTGCTCACAAAGCTGTGACTTTAAACATGGACTTTTCAGTCTTCAGAAAGAGAGGGGGCAGATAATTACATACATTGAGATTACCATAATAGAGCATGAATGTTTCAACTCATTAACTAGTGTGTGCATTGCCTGGTTTTAAAAGCTCGCTATATTAAAGAAGCATTTGCATTATAATCCCTGGTTTTCTCTGACACTGTATTTTTTCCCCTTTCAGCCTGAAGCGAGAGATGCGCAAACTGGCCCAGGAAGAGTGTGGTTTCGAGGAACCCACCGTGGCCATGGCCTTTGTCTATTTTGAGAAGCTTGCTCTCAAAGGAAAACTCAACAAGCAGAACAGAAAGCTATGTGCTGGGGCCTGTGTTCTACTAGCTGCCAAAATTGGCAGTGACCTCAAAAAGCATGAAGTCAAACATCTTATAGATGTAAGTATCTCTAGACTGTCTTGCTTTGACAGTAAAAGTTAAAGGTGAAAGAAGACAGCTTGGGCAGTGGCTCTTATAAGAAGTATTGCTAAACTGTTATATTTTCTTTATACTATTGTGGAAAACCTGTGGCTGTCCAGATATTGGACTTCAGTTCCAGTCAGTATCAGGCTATGGTGAAGCATAGCAGGAGTAGTAGTTCTATAACATCTGGAAGATTGAAAGTTCCCTATCTCTGCATTGAATCACGTAATAGATTTTGTTTGAAAAGTAATTGAGAAAGACCAGGGAGACTTGTAAGTAAGATTGTAGTAAGACTTGTTAATAAAATTGGGAAATGTTATTTCATGTACTACTGCACAACCAGTATCCAAATCAGTTTTGGCACTCAATTAGTATCCAAATGCCATAAGAAGCACGTTTTCTTTTCTAATTCTTATTTAGCTTTTCTTGATATGTTACAGAAACTGGAAGAGAAATTTCGGTTGAACAGGCGAGAACTGATTGCCTACGAATTTCCAGTATTAGTGGCCTTGGAATTTGCTCTCCATCTACCTGAACATGAAGTCATGCCACATTATAGACGTTTGATCCAAAATTCCTAGCACTGGCTACCCTTCCAAGAACGGGGAGGGGTTTTAAAACTTACTTTCTGTTTAGCTCAAAAGAGCAGAAGTTACTACTGGAAATGCAAAAATGGGACACAGATACCCTGAGACCCATTTTACTCCCTTCAGTGCAGCTTTTTGACAAGATATGAGGAATAAAGCAGTAAATTCCTTTTTAAGACTCTCAGGCTACACAAACTATTTAACTACTCAGCGCTGACAGCAAATGAGTTGCATGTGAATGAGCAGTGGATGGATTAGATTCATACCACATGGACCAAATAAAAACTTCCTTGAGTTGTGCTTATCTTTTCTGCAAGAATGAGGATCTACAACAGCCTTCATTTCACCTTTCTTTTTAATTGTTCCATTCATTTGGAACTTCATTAGCTTTTCAACAAGTGAGTGGTTTCCAGTATACTGAACAATCTTTCAAGCAGTGTCAGGTTGTGGTGGATTTCTTCACTGTGTCAGCAGTATGCCAATCTATTTTTGTATCTGATACTGAAAGTGCACTTTTCCTGATAGGTGGTTGGATTGTTCATTTGTGAGGCAGCGAAGGGGGTTTGGAACCAGGTG
Organism: Iguana delicatissima; assembly: GCA_948472985.1. Taxonomy (NCBI): domain Eukaryota; kingdom Metazoa; phylum Chordata; class Lepidosauria; order Squamata; family Iguanidae; genus Iguana; species Iguana delicatissima. The sequence goes on from CAOKZL010002918.1 coordinate 63,825, forward strand.
GCAGCCTTGTATCATTGCTACAGTACTGTTTACTAAAGACTGGAGACAACATTTTGGGACCATCCGGAGAAAACAAACTACTGAAAGGGAGGGGTATGGTTTCATTTAAGTAACTTCAGGTGGTATTTTGTCATCCTTGATGCTTTGATTTCTTCCCCTTTGTACAACTTTTCTTATATTTCTAAAGATTACACTACTAAAATACGTACATACCACATACAAATTGACTCCATCTACAGCTAGTCTTATCTTTTCACTTTTGTACATGATGCCATTCATATGCTGAGTACGTGAGAGAGATGTCATTTGGCAGTCGTCTCAGTTTCAGCCACATACTAACCTCTGCAGTTTTTCCTCTGTGGAGTTGGGTAGATTTGCACTCTGTAGTGTTTGTATTTTGTGCTCTATGTTAGAGTGCATTCCGAGGCACGTTGATGGTGCTGTATGTTTAAACAGTGTTTTCTAAAATGAATTTGGCCATTTCCATACTAGACTGTTATAGTGCTATTATTCTACTTTCAACATCCTATGGAATCCTGGAGTTTGCAGTTTAAACTAAACTGCAAACTCTAGGATTCCATAGGATGCTGGAAGTGGAGTAATAGCACTTTAACAGTTTCATGGGGGCAGAAATGGCCATTGTCAAACTGAGGATTGGCAGACTGGGGCCTTGACTCTAGAAACACACCCCACGCGGGTAATTCTTGCAGTTGTTGCATTACTGTTGTTTTTAAATAAAATAGGCTGTACAACATCAAATTTGAAAAACGAGGGCACTAAAATTGCTACATTTTTTCATACTTCTCAGATGTTTTACTGTTCTGGAATCTTGTAGTACCTTAACTGTGTTTGTAAATTACCAAATCCAGGCTGGAAAAGCTCAAAATCCAAATAGAATCGTCTCTGTGTATTCTGTTTTCTAAATACATGTATATGTGTATAACTATAATGTATAATAACATATGGGAAGATAATGACGGCTGGATATGCTTGATGATATGCTAGAGGCCATGCATCAAAGAATTAAACAGTTATTTTTATATATGGTTAATGTACATGCCCACTTTTTCCAGTATTGATTCACTTGATGCAGTCCATGACTGGCACAAAAATTTCAATAAAGTCAAGTAGTTTATTGTTTTAAAGTGTAATACAAATTAATTGACCACTAGTGGTGTGAAACAAGAACATTCACTATTCTTTTTTTCCCCATCTATACTAGTCAATAGTGACATGTGCAGTGACAGAAGGTGGAAGCAGAAGAAATAATATATATAAATACAATCAGCTTTTTTAAAAAAATGAATAGCAATTATTTTGCTATAGCTGTTCTTTCTCTTTTTTCCCATTTCAAATACATTATTCCTCCAGAATCACATCTGTTTCTTGAAACTAAGCATCAGTTTCTGGTGCTATATATTTCATTCCTTTTGGCTAGTTTTCTTGGCTTATTAGCCATGTGTTTTCCAATATACAACTCAAGAAACTACAGCCAATGTGAAAACCTCTGTAGCATCAGTCAGTACATCAAGTAAGTAGGTAGCGTATTGATTTCTTTATTTCTTTAACTCAAGAAGAATGTAGCGAGCCTTCAGTGGAAGCAGTTCTATGAAAACAACAAAAGGGCAAACAGAAACAACATTTTTGTTGTTGTTATGGCCAAGAGATGACTTGTAAATAATCCCATTTTTTCATTCAGATATGGTCTTGGGTTACAATCATTCCATATTACTCTTCAGATCAATTTAGAGATTATATACTGCACACTGTATTGTATAGGTTATTATTTTGAGATTTATTTTCCCCACTTGCACCCTAAGCAAGTAAAGCTGTTACAGAAGCTCTGTGTGTAGTGTTATACATACTGCATGGGGGTAGACATGGGTTAAGGAGCGCTATTATTCAAACATGTTAGCAAAATTAAATAGACCCACTATACTGGCATTATTACGTTGCATGAACATTTGTTACTTGAAGGTATTTTACAGATTCTCTAACCTAATTGCTTTTTGTAATTGTAAAAGAAAAATAGTTTAAATTAACAAAAGAGCTAACCATTGGTTAATGCCTGTAAACCTACATAAGGAATACAATTTAAAGACATAAGAGAAAATGAAATGTAAATTGATGACAATAGAGAGTTCTGGTACTGAAAACTCTTTTGCTGAAAAGAGGTAGTAGTAAAGATGCTGGTAAGACAGCCCAGTAGTTTTTGAGTAGAGGTAAACTTTGGTTACATTTTATCATGCATTTTTAAAATACAAATATCACAAGAACTGAAATGTATGTTCTAACATCCACACAATAACATTCTGACATTCCCCACAACAGAAAGACTGGGTGACTACAGATCATCATGGTACTGCATATCTGTAACTGATTATTAAAGAATGTTGTACTTAACCAATTTTTAACAAGATACAAATGAGTTACTTATAGGATAAGGGACCTGCTTATCATTTCATCTTGTTAATTATAAAGATCTACAGTAGCCCTGGTAGAATTGCTGTGAAATTCAAGTTAAGTGTTTTGTTCTGCAAATGTATCACCTAATAATATTTCAAAGGTGACTTTTTTAATAGCAGCATGTTCAAATAATAGTAAAACTGCACTATGACAACATTTGCTGAGTGATGAAACATACTACTAAAGTGCTAAATTGAAGCAAACCTTTGTAGCTTTTCCAGGGTAATTGTGTCTGGAGCTATGAAGAGACACAGAAGAAATACAACTGGAATTAAACAGCTATCTCAGTGTATTAGTCTAGGACTGATCATCCTTCAATGGAATAGGGAATTTCCAAATTTAAAGATACACTTCTGGTAAGCCATTTTTTTAATGTATTGAATGTATTTCTCACCTGTCTCCCATCTTGGGAGTCACACGATGCCTGTAACCAGCCTGGCCACAACATTCTGAACCTGTTAAGTTTCCCAACAGTTTCCAAAGGTGGCTCCATGTACAGCATGTTGCAGTAGTCCAAAAGGTATGCAATCAAGGCATGTTTCACTCTAGCCACATCTGACTTCTCAAGGAACAGGCACACGTGGCACACTAGTTTTAGCTGTGCAAATGCACTCCAGGCGATCTGGGTGTTCAGGCTCAGATCTGAGTCCAAGAGTGCACACAAATTGTGAACCTGAAATTGCAGGGGAAGTGTAACCCCATCAAGCACAGGACAAACCCCTATTCCCTGATGTTAAAATTACGCTAACATAAGAATAAAAAAATTGTACAAATTGGTAGTGGACCTAGAAATAGACCTGCTTAGCGAAGACCTATTGAACTTAGATGCACGAGTCGCACCTAACTTGATTCCCATTTTAATGGCCTAGACCCAGCCTGTTTTCCTGAAACAGCTCCTAGGTATTTGAAGTTAAACTCTCCATTTTGTTTCCACTAACTTTGTTCAGTGGAAGCAAATGGTCATAAACATACTTATTTTAAACGCTAAAACTCAATTTATCTACATAGCTGGATGAAGTCTGAATTGCTGCTGCTGTTGCTGCTTCTTTCTTTTTTTGTAATAAACCATCTTTTTTTTTTAAATGTTCCACCAAATGAAAAGGGCCAGATGCCAGTAAAAAGTTTTCATAGGCAGCTAAGACAGTCCGTATGTATCCCACGTCTACTGATCAGTGATGGCGATAAAGAAGACAGGACTTGTAAGCTATCATGGACTACATGCAACCTCAGAAAAGGTCATTTACAGTGATTAAAAGGTAATCAAGCTGTTGCATTTTTTAAGACCTTTCTATAGTTTTTGGATTATAGCAGCTTTCCCCAACCTAGTATCCTCTACACGTGTTGGAGCAAAAGTATCTAACATTCCCCAGAGATGATGGAAATGAAGCCCCTAGCACTAAGTTTGAGAAAGCTGCCTTTACAGGAAAAGATCAAAAATATTTCCAGTTCATCATACACACACTTATGGTTGTCAACCAATTTTTAGAACATTCATTAAAGACCAGGCTTTTAACAGGACATTTGAATTGTTTAATATGTAGTATGTTAAACCAAAATCTCCATATAGGAATCCATTTGAGAGAGGGAATGAAGTATAAGAAATACAGCATGGTTTAATAAAATTTCTTTTCCATCAGTGATGTTTTAAAGATGACAGACTCAAGGGACCCATTAATACTGAAAGTCTAGAATGAGCAATATAAGTTAAAGCTCATGTTGCAAAAAAGAGGGAAAAAAGAATCTCTTAATTTTAAAAACTCCTCAAAAGAAATTATTAATGGGACTTTCACTGCAATCTTATTAAGAAAGTTTATTTCCCTTTGAAGCCAGCTGTGGCTTGATGCCCTGGATACCATAAATTATACATATCAATAGCATACATTATATATGAATGCTGCACATAAATAGTTGCAGAATACATTCTTTGCATGCCGCTGCCATCACCTCAGATTTAACTCCAGGCATCTCCAACTTTAAACCTTATTGGGAAAGAGCAGAATTTGGACTATTACATTTTGGATTATGCCTCACAGACCTCTTCCAACTCAGCATGGCCAATGGACAGACACCAAGTAAGTTTTCCAAGGCCTGCCTAAGACTCTAGAAAGCCCCTACACTCCCTGGATATTACCAGGCTTGTTATTTGCTATCACATCTGCCTCTGCTTATGGCAACTCAATGAATGAAACCTCCAAGAGCTCCAGTCATCAGTAGCTCTGCTCAGGGTAGCAGGGTAGATGGACATAATGATCTGATTCAATGTAAGATGTTTTACATATATATGTATATACATGTATATACCTGGAGCTGTCCAGGATTTTATTTTCTCATAGGTAATACTTGTTAGAAAGATTTGAGATCCTGTATCTCTAATTCTCCAAACTGCCTTGTCCAGTACCTGTAACTTTTCCCCACATTCCTCAATCCAATCTGTATTCAGAGTTGTTAACATACAGAGGTTGAGTTCCTGAAGGAATACACTGCCCTCCTCCTTGCTGCTAGGCCTCATCTCCATAGCAACCAGCCTATTCGGGACAGACAAAGTTGACTGAGGTCCAAGAACTCTCCGGTTGAGTGTTCTAAAGGCCCCTCCCTAAACTGCAAACCCCAGGATTCCATAGAATCTTCTTAGGCAGCCAACCATATGAGGTCTTCGCCTGACACAGCCAAACAAACTTTGACTTTTATATATTACTGTAGATAGGCGTAACCAAATATTCTATAAGGAGATAGGAAGTGCCTGCCTATCAGCCTCAAAGTATGGTCACCACATATGAGAAATATTCCAACATACATACAGCTGGATGCATGCAGTTTCTTCATGTGAGCAAGAGATGCTGTCAATAAGGCTCCAACCTTGTATGAGAGCTGCACACCCATATCGCTTCTCACATGCACCAAATGTGTGACTAACCATAGCATTTCAAAAGATTGCAAGAGCTGCATTTTGCCCAAACCCACATGCCAGCCGCAATGAAGAACATTTGGGAGGCAGAGTTCTAGAACAGAAAAGTCTGGATATATAGTGGCACAACTCCAAATCTTCAACCCATTTTGTCAACAAGATAGCTGGCAGGCGTGAAACAAAAAGCAAGAGTGAAGACGATTTCCTCCCCCAAAATGATACCGAGGCCACTGTAAACTGGTGACTTCTGCTCTCCTTTTCAAATAGGCAGACTGACTTGAAGAATTGCATAACCATGTTTCAATTAACACTTTCATAATATCTGCTCAAATATGTGCCTTTTAGAGCTTAGCTGTATAGAGTTTTGTTTTTTCCTTTGCACGAGACTGAGTAATAATTGAACAGAGCAGATGATTCACTTCTTTTGAGGGCATGGAGAATGGCAATGACATATCTGATGGCACTGTATCATGCAGCTGCCCAGAAGCAAAACAGCTGGGGGCAGGGTAGAAGAAATTCAAAGGCCACTATAAGCTATGTAAACAGCTTGCATTCAGATGAAACTATTGCAGACAGCTTCAGAACCACAGTTAGGGACAGTATAGCAGCAGTTACTATGTAGATGTCAAAACTAAAAATAGCAGACATTGCACCTATTCCAAGATATATGAATGTTTGTATTTTTTCTAATAATAACCAGACATAAGAGAAATGCATATGAGTAAAATTTATTTTTTAATGATTTTACATTCAGTGTAGCTTTGATGTGACAAAAGGATCTAAGCTGGGCTTTTCATAGGTCCCTGGACACATATCAGATTGTGGTTTCTTGTTCCCATGGTGAGAACAAATGTCTCAAGCTTGAACTAAGCAAGTCAGATTCTGACCTCTGGCAACAATGCAGAGAGAACTGAAGATGGAAGTATTGGAAGAACTCCAGTAGTTCCATCATACTGGAGAATAAACCAAATCCATGCCGGTTACTATTAGATTTACTTGAGATATTAACAGTGTGTTCACAGTGTTTGAGGTCACTTGGCCCTTGGTACTCACCACAATCCCCAAAATACAGACACGTTCCATAATAAGCTTTTCTTGTGCTATGGAGCAGTGAAGGATATTTAGACCAAGCCGCAACTCAATAAAGGGAGCATCCAACAGAATTGGTCCTTCTTTGCAAGGTATGTCACAAATAATGTTGCTTGTGCTCATCGCTGCCACTCTTCGATGTGCTTACGCTAAAGACCAACAGGACTTCCTTATAATCAGGTATGCACAGCTATAAATCATAATCACTTTAACATCAAATGGCCATGACATCAAATGTGACTTCAGCATGTCACCTGCTTCTGTCTCTCTTCACCAGGGTTCAGGAACTTTTAACTTTCTTGGATTCCAATTCCCATCATCCCCAGCCAGCCTGGCCAATGTTGCAGAATGATACAACATTCACAACAGCAGGAAATCACCCCCTTTTTAAAGCCCTGTGGTAGCTTCAGGTGTTTGATAGGTTAGATCAGATGCCACAGCTTGGAAAAGTTGCTTTTTGATCCCAGCCAGCTTCTCCTTACTTTCTACCTACTTTTTGAAGCAACCCCAGAAACAGCAATAGTGTGTGAGAGGGACAGGTCTCACGATACCACTGGATCAAAACTGCGAGGTGCTAGATGTATGTAGTACTTACTTTGTTTCTTCATTTTCTTTTTTCCAGAACAGTATTAGATAGCACACAGGCAAGGAATACACATACTAGAAATGTGTGCTCTGGGATAAAAAGAAATACTGCCACTCCTGCAATTTGTAAAGACAGAGATTTGCTGATCTTGTTCTGTAAGTCAGATATTCCATCTTCTGGTAAAGGAGCAACAATCATATCCTGAATGTGAGCGACAGAGCAGGATAGGCACATTCTGTACAGCAGGAAACACATAAAATAGTTTTAAGGAAGGAGAGATTCCAGTCTGTTGGGCTCCTGCAGTGCAGTACAGCTGGCATAACCATTCATCAAACTTCATCTTGCTATTCACCACACTGTATGGTGCAGAAGAGAGACGCGTGTGGCATGAAGGCTGCAGTTCTATACACACTTACCTGAGAGTAAGTCTCATTAAGCTCAATGGGGCCTACCTCTGAATCAACATGTGTAGGACTGCACAGTACACCAATTGCCCACTTGCACACCATCATTGTAGCTACTTTTACTTTTTTACATTTATTTTCTCTTTTTATCTGTTGTTAATGTTACTCCTGATGGGAATTATTTATCTGTTTTCTTCTTTTTCATCATCATCCTGACTCCACCCTTGCATTCATGTGCCAGTCCTTTCAGTGTAGAGCAGCAAGATTTCTGCAAATCCACCAAGCAAAAGGCTGCCAAGAAAACAAAGGATAAATTTTTATTAACAATTCATTTATATCTAGACATTGTCATTAAAAATGTTCAATTTCCATACTAAAGTATTTCCTCATCATTAGGCAACATAAAGATAAATCTGGGTTGTTTGTGGAGATTAGAACAGCATCCCAGTTCCTGGAACTTGAGGTCACCTACAAAATTGATAGCAATTAAAGAAGCAAAGGAACACTTCACAGCCAATGATCTTTTGGCATATAGAAAGAATGGAATTTCCCATTTGTGGTAGGTAGAGAGTTTTGCAACACATTCCAAGCTCTGGTCCCAGAAGCCTTAGCTTCCAATTTTCTTCCTGGTGACAGCACTACCAGAGCTCTATACAATATTAGAACCATAAAGGAAATCTGGTGTTTTGAGCTACAATTGCCATCTTTCCTGATCACTGGCCTTAGCACTTGGGGCTGATGATAGTTGTAAACTAATTTCCTCTCATCCCTCTGCCAAACAAATCCCACATACTTTGAAAAAGGTGGTCTTTGTAGTTGTCAGTAGATCTAAGAGTTTTTGAAATAAGAACCAAGGTTCAGAATGAGCTTAACAGTTGAAGAGCTGAATGTTTAGGTTCCTACAATAAAGCAAGAACAAGTTTCTGTTCTTTCTCCTAGAATTCTCTCTTGTTGCCACAGTCCAGTATGCGTCTGAGGGCATGGAAGTAATGTGCTACAAGAAATAATATTACTTCTGATGCATTACTTTTGGGGATAATGTGCGCATAACACATCACTTTTTGCAATGTAACACAACTGCTATTAAAAGTGGCTCTTTGTGGGGAGAGAGTGCAATGAGTAATACTTGCGTATTGTAACTTATTATTTGGGGAGAACAGGAGGAAGTATTACTACTTATGTTGAACTACTCCAAGTGGCCAGAGACTCCCCCCCCACTTCTTCCTTTAAGCCAAAGGTCCTACACCAACAGTGCAGAACCTGCCTGCTGCTGACAGTATCATTCAGAACAGACAAGATATGGTTTTCTAGTGCTCTAGATTCCATGTAGACCCTCCACACATAGAGAAGATCTCCAGAATATTGCTTTCCAAGTGAGAAAGATGGAAAGACATGAGAGTGGGGTAGCATGTTCCCTCTCCTTGTATGTTTAGTCTATAATGCCTGAAAGGAAGCTTTGCGCCTAAGCTGGAATTTGAAGCCATGTCACGCCTGCTTAAGGTCAATATTCTAGCCAGTACACCATGGTGTTGTTTTTGGCAATTTCCCCCCGCCATGTCAAAACTGGAGCTATTTGGCATCTTAATTTTTAGTCAAAACAGAATTGTGCAAAGAATAGAAGCTTTGCATTCTTTATAGAACAAGCTCACCAAAGACTCACAAAGGAGCCTTCACAATGGATTGGGTAGATTTCCTATTTTCCCTTTATATAACAATCTGTCAGATTGGTGTATCAAACAATGGCATCCATGCACTCACCAAAGGCACATCCTTAGATCCTGGCATTGTTCCCACATCATCATTCTAGTGATGACATTTCCTGCAACCCTGCACTAATCTGTGAGTGACACAGCCTGGACAAAGGAATTCAGAGGTGGCTTGAGTTCAGAGGCACCACCTTTTGTTTCTGAACACTTCAGCCCACAGTTCATATATCTTGAGCAAGGGCAAGCCATGTCTTCTAGTCTTTTCTAATGCTATATTCAAGAAGAATCAGCAAAATGCTGGCTCAGTTCCACTTTCTCCACAACAATTAAATGTTATGACCTTCCATTCTAGCCCCAAGGCTTAGTTTATGAAACAGCAAAGCTTCTTACAAAACTTTATAAATAATACAAAGTTTTGTACCATTTATTATTAAAATAGCCTCCCCGCACCTCATTATCCACCCCAATATGGCAAGAATGCAAAGCTGTCTGGATTTTAATAGCATTATGCCCACTTAAATTCTTAACTTTCCCAGTCTGTTTGTAAATCACGAAGTTCCATTGTTCCTGAAAAGGCAGACTGTTATATAACCATAGTAGAGTATAATCATTTTATAATTATATCATTATTTATTGTAAGTCCAAAAGAAGGAGACAAGAGCTCAAATACTGACAATTTTTTGCTTTGTGTGGAAGGATGATAAGGATACAGAGAGAAGCAATTCTGGTGCACTTTCTTAGAAAGAAGTCCTGAAGGACTTCGATGGCACTCAATTCTGAATAAGCAGGCACAGCATCAAACACCTCCGACAAGAGCTTCTAGCAAAGATTTTAAACTAACAGTCCACTTACTTGGATTTGAACAATAGCAAAAACAACAACAACCAACCAACAAAACAACCAACCAAACAAAAACCTCACTTCCTTTCCCTCAAAAGGATATTAAAGTGCTCCCACAAATTTCAGTTTCTGCTACTAACACTCCATGTGACCCTAAGGTGAATCCTGTTGAATCAGCCCAAAGGTCCACCAAGTCTCAGCATCATGTTTCCTTCAGTGGCCAAACAGAAGCCTCTGGTAAGCTGGAGCTAGGTGACAAGCACCAGTGTTGCACTTTACTATCTCTGAAACAAGGGTTCCATAGAAAAACACGGTTACTAGCAGCCACTGAAACCCTCCTTTTTTCGTCGTCTTTATGACTCACACAAAGGAGTCGTCTGCACCTGTGCAGTGTGTGGTTCAGAACCTTCTAGAGCAGTGGTTCTCAACCTGTGGGTCCCCAGATGTTCGTGGACTTCAGCTCCCAGAAGCCCTGAGCATTGACCATAGTGGCTGGGGCTTCTGGGAGCTGAAGTCCATGAACATCTGGGGACCCACAGGTTGAGAACCACTGTTCTAGAGCTTGATGGCAAGCATTCTGGCAGGAACTCCGCCCCCACCTCCAACGGCGATAAAGCCACCTTCCCACCAAAATCCTCAGTTCCTTCTTGTCTGCCATGATAGCAGCACCATTAGGAGCCTTCTCAGAGTGTCCTTCACAGTTTTCATATTTACTTCAGCTTATTTTACAGTTTACAGCTTGTTTGTGCATTTTGGCTTGGTGACTTTCTCGAATTGGACTGATTAACACACCTGCTTTTGGTTGACAGACAAATGGCTATGATCCCTCCATTAAATGCTGCTCTTCTTGTGGAGGCAAGATCCAGATAAGGACAGACACCCCAAGTGCCCTCTGTGTCTGACAGAAGGGCACAACACTGGATCTTACTCTCACATAATAGAGCAGCCAGACTCAAGGCCCTGCTCTGGGAGAAGATACTTAGTGCCTCTGGCATGGATGCTCAGAAAAGGCTGCTGCACACTGCTTCGGCAACTGTAGCTCATCCGAAGCAACAGATGATGCCAAGAGCGCCCTCGGCACTGTCTGCATCATCTTTGGCTTCGAGGTCGGCCTCATAGCCAAGGTTCTGACCTGCACACTGCGCAGGCGCAGATGGGTATTCATGTGCGTATTCATGTGAGTTCACAGATGACCACTTGAAGAACTACATTTACAGGTAAGGAACCTGTTCTTCTCCTTGAATTTGCCTAAATCCCTTGTATAGCCACCTAAGCCAGCGGACCTGATCACATCTTGTGGGAGTCAATTCCACAAACTAGTATTAGGTAACTACATACTTATGCTGTGACTCTACTACCACCGTCCATTTCATTGGACAACTCTGAGCTGCAGTACTACAAAAGAAAGAATTGCTCTCCTTCCACTTTCTCCATACAATATCCATACTTCTGTTATGTCAGTATTACCTGTGTTAATCATGAACAACAATAAGCTATACTGTAACTCCCAAAACATTCAGTGGGACTTTATGATCCAGCCCTTAAAACCATGGAAGGGCAGGGAGCACCTTCCAAAAGGAACTACATCCCACTCTCTCATGTCTGGAAGACGCAGAATAAGAATCCTGGTGGCTTCTTTGAGAACAAGCTGTACAGCCCATCCTCCACATTCAGGTGTTTCTCTTTCTGGAGGACTTTGTAGCTTCTGGTTGACTAGTTCTCATCCCCCACTCCTCCTTCTCCTCCTCCGTCTTCCAAAGTAAACCACTTCCCACGGACATCAATCTTCGATCCTCCTCAATCTCTCTCCTGCCTGCCAGCAGCCCGTCCTGTCATTCCCTTAAAATTTAAACCCTTAAAGACAAGTTTAAAGTCTTTACCAGCCATGAGAGAGTGGGGTGTAGCTTTCTTTTGCAGGTTCTTCCTGCCCTTTCATGGTTTAGCAGTTGGCTCAAAACCTGCTTACTTGCAAGGAAGCCACGAGGATAGTTATTCTGCCTCTTCCATCCACAAGCAAGTGGGCTGTAGCATCCTTTTGCAGGTTCTTCCTGCCCTTCCATGGTTTAGGGGTTGGCTCAAATCTTGCTTACTCGTGAGGAAGCCACCAGGATAGGACAACTCAACAATTGTTTAATGTTTTAGAAATGAGAAAACAAAAGAACATAGTATGGAAATCCAAAGGAAATGTACAATAGCTAATTTTTGTCTGTGTGAAATACTTACCAACAGGCTGTGGGTACATTCATTGTAATTTCAAAGAAGAATGGGGATAAGGCAGCTGTGATAATCTACAAAAGTAACAAGATGGGAGTTTGTTGCATCAATTTTTTACAAGTCAGTTCACAAGAAAACTAAGCATCATAAAAAGCTGCTGAGGGAAGGAAAGTGAGTAAAAATGAATACTTTTTAAATACAAGCTTCCAGGTTTAACTGATTTATGATGCAAACCAATGGCATTCAGAAGGTGATCCCAGGATCCACAGGATAATGCAAACCTTCTGCTCTGTGAGTGGATAGAAAACTTGTCCATGATCCTTGCATATGAAAATTTCTGATGGGCTAAAAGTTGTTTTTATGTGGATGTGTTCAATTTTATATTCATCGAAAAAACAATACATATTTATTTATTCTCAAGGCTTTTTTCGTCTTTCTTTTATGAAATTATTTATGTGATTAGTATTTTCAGCATAACAATTCATACAGAAATAATTCACATTTGAGAAACCCGACACAAACGAATACACAAGTTGAAGAGATCCATGCAGGCCACATGCATGTCAAATCTCTCACAGTAACAAGAATTAGGCTAAAGCATCTCTCAAGTGTTCCCACCCCCCAAAAAGGACATATCTTTGATCTTCAATAATTTTCAGCCACCCAAAACATTCAGGGAACTGCCACTCTAGCTGACTGTGTGACTGTATTGCTTGTGAACAGTCTATTAGCAATAAACACCAAACATGCCACGACCATAAATGTAAGAACAATTAGCTTAGGATGTTATAAAACAAGAGGGAGGGGGCGGATATGCAGCTGACAGGCTGCCTGCAGTCTTCCTACCCATTTTTGCCATTCTCACCACCAAAGCTGGCACCATAAAAGCAAAAATGTGGTGGCATAGAGTTGGTGATGTCAAAAGCAAAAATTTCTGCTTTTCGTCAAGGTAAGTGTTGGACATAGGGTTGCCAGAAGGGAAATCGGAGACTGTACCTTTAAATATTGTGTAGAAAAGACAATTTCAGCAGGTATTGTTCTTTATCTGGTTGTGTGAGGAGCAACTTCTGCTGAAATTCCCTCCAGCACATCCCCATTAAAGATACCGGAGCAGTCTTTAGTTTTCACTGTGGCAACACTAGCTGGGGAGCATACATCCTGATTTAAGCCAAACTGGATTCTCAGAAGCATGATCAAAGTTTACAACCAGGCTGTATGACCTGTGCATGCTGTAAAACAGGCAGGAGTGGAGTGCAGCCCAGGGGGACATGATTCCCCCAGAACCATTGTTGACCCCCAGGCACAGCCCCCACATAAGGAAAAAAAAAGATTTGCCCCTAAATCCTGGACAGTCAGGTTTTACTCATAGTCTAGGCATACCATCCACTGTCCACTGGGACCATAATTTGGCACAGATCCAAAGTTTTAATTTTTTAAAAAATTAAGTCTCTAGCCCTTGTACAAATTGAGATAAGGGGAAAACTGTGGAGATACTCTTTTTTGAAATTATTCTTCAATAAACAAGTCTACTCAGGAGTTTAAGGTTTGAGGGAATTGAAAGTGAGTGGCGTAAGCACTAGTGGACAAGAGGGAAGCAAGGGCCACCCTAGAAGGACATGAGGTGAGATGAGATGAAGGAAGGAGTGGGAGAAGCAGGAGAGCAAGTGGTGGAGATGCGCACTGCAAGGGGGCAAGGTGAGATAAGGGAATGAGTAGGAGGAGAGAGAAGGAAATGAAGGTGCAGTGGCAGGTTATAAAGGAGGAGACAGGTAGCCATGATGAGGGGCAAGCTGCAAGAAAGGCAGAAGTGGTGTCACAGGGCGAAGGAAGGAGGGAAAGGGTAGGAGATGCAGTTGCAGAGTGCAAAGTACAAGGGCAGGGGACATGGCAAAGGCATCAGGTATGTCCAGGGAGGGGTGGGACAAGTTTGGAGCAGGGTGATGGAGGCAAGGCAGCGGAGTTCCTGCTGGAGGAAGAGAACAGTGCAATTAATTGCTCCCATTTTCTGCTCTGAGATGGTCAACCTCAGGATGACACCCTGATGAAAGATGACAGTGGGAAAGGGAGAGGGTTGATAGAAGTTTATTAAGGTAAAGACTTCATGTAAATCTTTCGGGTTTGGGGCAAATGCATCCAAACAATGGTAAAGAAAAGACAAGCCTTTTTTTTTTAATGGATTGATTTCACATTTATTTGTATTAGGAGTATGATATGGGCATTTGAACTTTGTACTCAAACAAATGTCCTACTAAATTAAATGTACATAAGAAAGGAATATCATTTACCTCAACAATATGAACTCTTCAGAGGGGGAAAAAAACTCAGAAGCTACAAGGGTGAGGATGTACGAAGGATTTATGCTGAGGAGAAGTACAAGAATGGCATCAAGGGGGAAACACATCTCCCACATTGGATTGGCACTTCCTTTGAAATTTGTTGTTGTTGTTGCTAGGTAAACCTTTTAACTCATTCCTGGATTGCCATAAGTTGAATTTGACTTGATGGCAGTTAACAGCAAATACCTTTTAAAGTTTTCAAGGAGATAGATGTATTAGTTTTCTGCAGCTACAACAGAATCTAGTGTCTACCATTATCTTGTTGTTGTTGTTGTTGTTGTTGTTGTTGTTGTTGTTGTTGTTGTTGTTGTTGTTGTGTGCCTTCAAGTCATTTCTGACTTATGGTGACTCCATGGTGAACCTATGACGGTTTTGTTGTTGTTGAGTTTGTTCAAAGTGAATTTGCCATTGCTTCCCTCTGAAGCTGAGAGAATGTTATTTGCCCAGTGGGTTTCCATGGCTGAGTGGAGATTTGAACCCTGGTCTCACAGTGTCCAAGTCCAACACTCAAAGCACTACATCATATTACTCCAATATTTACCCTTAAAAACTAACAAGCTTTATTTGGCATAAGCCTTTGTGAACGCACAAAGAATACCTCAGTTGACAGATATTTATATACACACTTGGGGTTGAAGGATCTAATTAGCAAGGCGAGAGGGAATGGAAAGTGAAAAAGTACAAATATCTGTCCTTACTTTAACTGGCATTAACAAACAATAATTGGGTGGGAACACATACATCCTAGCATAGATGAGTTACTTAGCATGTATATAAAATGAGACATCAAATAGATGAAAAAGTAGAATGTTTCCACTTAAAATATTTGCTCTGTATCTCTGAAGGTAATCAGACCAAACTTTTTTCTCTTCAGTTACTGCTATTTGCCCCTACTTTCCTCTGCATCTTTGTCTGTGAATCAAATGGCAGTCGTTCTCAGAGGCTTCCCGACAGATCTTAATGGATCTGTAGCCTTCTACCATCAGTGAAAAACTGAGGGCAAAATCAGTGATGTGATGAGACTGCCCCTCTAAGTATCTGTTCCTGGCAAAATGTCAATATTATTGTTGTCATTCTTTTATTCGCACTTCACTGCCAAGGTACATGCTCACTTCAAATGGTTTCCCTTCATCCCCACTGCAGTCCTTTAAAGAACATTTCAGAGATGGTATCCCATATTCACTTAGCTAATCCCATGACTAAGCAGAGATTTGAATGTGGGTCTCCCTGTTCCAAGCCCAGCACTTGAAACATTATACTATACTGGTTCCCTCACATGAGTTGTAACTGTAGAAAATGTTAGAAGTTTAAAACACAGTGGAGGAAAAAGCAACAATTAATGTGTCTAGTTGGCACAGTAGTATGCAAATTAGATTGCTAGATTTGAGAAAGGAGAATTCAGGAACCCTGGAGGTGCAGCTCTCCAACATCCCTTGGAAGCTAATGTGGCCCCCCAGCCTGTAGTCTCTGACAATTGTTGATCTCTGCTGTCACAGAAAAACTGTTTTTCTGGATGGTACGGTGACAAATGCAGTAGTGAAGGTTGGAGGCAGCCCTAGGCAGATTTGGGAAGGGCAATGTGCCACGTCACAACCAGAAGTGGCCCAGTTCTGCTATATACACTTACCTGTGAGGAATTCCCATTAAACTTAGTGGGTTTTACTTCTCTATTAGGGATGTAAAAGCTTGCATTGTTAGGTTGAATCACTGCAATTCTACACTGTTAAGTAAGCCAAAATCTACATAAAAAGACTGCAGTCCCAAAGAGAAACAAAATATAGCTGATATCACATGTATACTGAGAGAAAGTAAAACAAACAAATACATTCAGCATGCCAAATTTGTGCTGTTTATTTTTCAAAAATGCACAGGGATTAAGAACATTCAGCTATGCAAGCTGAAAACAGATTCTTCTAGTATGAAATCTGCTTTCCCTATTTTCTAAATTTAACCAGAGGATAATCAAATCTTTTTAAATTTAAACCTAGCTTTACTGTTAACTAATACACTGGGTATATTTTTATGGGGAGCACTGAAAAACACTGAAACAAGTAATTTGAGATTTCAGGACGGCAAGTAAATCTAATTGGTGTTGAGCTTGGATTAGGGGAAGCTACCGCATTGTGAAGTCACTGTCCCTCTCTCTGTCTTGCTCTGTCTCAATCTTGGTTCCCCTGTGGTCATACTATTGCTCCCACCCACATTACTGCTGAAACCAGTTAAGAAATGGAGGGCGGGAGGCTGTCACAATTGTGGTATCAGGGTAAGGTGACAGAGAAGTAGGGATGGAAGGACAGGAGAACAGAGGTTATTCTTCGGCTCAGGTCACAACGGTAAAGGACTCCACTCAACTACAGAGCATGTGCTTTGCATGCTGAAGATTCTAGGTCAATGACTAGTTAAAAAAAAAATCAGGCAGCATCCAAAGGAAAAGTCCTCTGCCTGAGATCCTGGACAGCCACTGCTAGACCCATCAGAGCATACTGGGCTAGCTGGAACAGGTTTAAGCTGGCTCTCCATGTTCCTATTAGAAGGTAGAGTATCCCAGACTTCCTTTCAGAAGGTACCAAGTACCTGATAACAAGCAATAGTTATATGGCGGACTACAACTTTCATCACCTACTGCCACAACGGCCAGTGGCTACACTGCTGGGTGATTCCACAGGTTATAGTTTAATGTCTGGACGGAACTGGGATGGGAATACTGCTTATCCAATATTGCTTAGGACAGGGACAAGCATGTTTCACAGCTCAGAGGGCCACATTGCCCAGTTTTACCTGCTCTGAGGCACCAAACGGTCACACTACATCCTCTCAACAACAGTTTCTGTCAGTACACGTATAACCCCCATCTGGGGGTGCTCACAATATGGCTTTCTCTGATTTTAAGTCAGAGTTCAATCTGGTTCCTAGGAACAGGCTGTGGAATAAATTTGACAAAATTCCACAATTGACAAAAGGTTGATAATGCTTATCCATGGCCTATATAAAAATACTCACCTTTGGACAAGATGCAATCATGCCAAGCATCTTTCTAATTCTGTCCTTACTTTTAAAGGAGTTACGCAGAGCTCCATACTAACACGTACCCTATCTAACTTTTATATTAATTTACTGATTAAATGTTAATGGATACCAGCTTTCACTCCCCTAAATTGGCTGACTCATATCAATTTTCTTTTATGTGAATGATGCAGTGCTTCTCTCTTATTTGGTAATAGGCTTAAGGAGACTCTTAAGAGAGCTTGCCAACTACTGTAATAATGAATCCTTAATCATAAATTATAATAAAATAAAGGTGATGGATTTTGACACAAAGAAGGTCATTTATAAATGGCAAATAAATGGGACAGGTCACAAATTATAGATATCTTGGGATAGTTTTTCACTCTTCTGGTTCATGAAAATTACAGAAGAAAACAGCAGCAGAGAATTCCCAGAGAGGTATGTCAACTTTGTTTAGATTTTTTTATACTAAAGGGGAAAACATATTACTTCCATGACCCAAGCATTTATAGCCAAGGTTGTATCCCAGTTGTTGCACGGTAGACAACAGTTGTTGCAATTGTGTGGCTAAATAATTTTGATTCTTTTGAAGTGAGGCAGACTAAATTTCTTAGAAGTGTATTTGCTCTCCCTTGTTGTGTTCTGAACTTTACCTCTTGAAGAAGGCACTATCTCTATCAAGGCCCATGCCTTGACTCTTAAGATCAATTATTCGCTAAAACTTACTTTTTCCCTCCTATTAGGTTAACTGATGGTTTCCAATCTGCATGGAAACAGTCATTAAATAAGAAACTTCTAAAATGTGGGTTTACACCTAATGTCTTAATAGCACTTGCCTACAGTACAGTAGGACCTCCACATTCGCGAGGGATGGGGCACAGAACCCTCACAAATGTCAAAAAAAGTGAATAACTCCCCTGCGCTGGCACCTTCCTTTCAGGCTCCTGCCCGCTGCCCCCACCAGTATGCCTGCGCAGGGGCGGCCAAGGGCATGCAGGGAACGGTTAATCGCCACCCTGCATGCTTCTGCAGGCTGTCTCCAGAGTGCCCACGCTGGCAGCGACCAAGGGCATGCAGAGAATGGGTGATTGTCCACCCTGCATGCTCCTGCCGGCTGCTGCCAGTGTGCCCTCACAGGCAACAGGCAAGGGAGTGCAGGGAAGGGATTCTCTTTTCCCCTTCCTGCACCTGGGCAAAAGGCCAGTGAATGGGAGGGGGAGTATGGGGGGGAGGCAAGTGGGCACTGCAAATAATCAAATCTGAGAAAGTGAAACCTGCAAATGTGGGGAGAGAACTGTAATACTAAATCTGCTATCAAATATTGAATAAGGGACACAGAATTGCAAAATCACTAGAGATTAGTTACCAAACACCTCTCTTGGAATTACTACGAAACCTTTTGGCTGCCCTAGTTACCTGACAAAATTAAAACTTCCTAAGTATAGGAAAGCTTTTACATAAGCATGATTTAACATGTTACTGATTTAACATGGTACTGTCTGCTATATTGGAGGGAAAATACAAGAGGATCCTATATTCTGAATGTATTTGTCACTTGCGCAAATGAGGTGGTAGAAACTCTTAGCTATGTCCTTTTATACCACACTTTTTACCAAAGGAGACATTTTGCTTTAATTACACACCTATCCTACAGGATATTCCTGACAAGACAGAAAAATGCTATGCTTCCCTTCTGCTCACCAACCAGGATGCATAGATTATGGATAAGTTTTCTAGATTTTGTGCAACCTTCATTTTGACTCATAGATATATGATAAATCAGCACATGACAATAAGGAACATTTACAGAATTATTCAGGTAGTCATGTGAGACATGTGGGGCTGGGGATTATGTACAAACCTTGGGCTTAGGTAGAGTGTTGTGCCTTACATTTTACCTTTTTTACTAAGACAACAGCAACTGGTATATAGTACCAGTCGGTTACTGACTCCAGTGGCCAACTGAACTACAGCACTTACTTTTGCTAAAAAGGGTCAGCTTATTTAGTCTCCTCTCCTCCAGCTTACTTTGATGTGATGCAGGACTCCAAGAATACTGGTGTGATTGTCAGAAAGAGAGTACATTGAGAAAAATGTTCAGAAGCAAAAAAAAAAAAAAAAAATCCACTCCTAACATAGCTTTAGAGGTTCATCATAATTAAGCATTAACTATTACCCTTGAAAAATGTTTGAAAACTTCAGCTAGTTGAAAACACAGCAATTGTGACTGGTGTTGGGTGTGAATTTTAGAGACATATAACAACCATTTTACAAGAACTTCACTGGCTTCCAATTTACTTCCAAGTTCCATTCAAAACGCTAGTTTTGACTTATAGAAACCTAAATGGCCTGAAGCCAGGATAGCTGAAAGCCCACCAAATTTGAGGTCTTCAGCAGAGGTCATGTTGCATGTTCCAATACCCTGTGAGGTTAGACTGCTCTGCACATTTGGCAGGGCTTTCTCTTGACAAAGACTTCCTAACTGTGGAACTCTTTGTCAAGGGAAATTATCAATTTGTTTTGAGCTTCCAGCAAGCAGCTAAATAGGATTGTTCTATATGGCCAGTGGCAACTGAAATGGCTCTTTCTTGTTTCTTTTAAAATTACTTTTAAGGACTATTTTTAGATTTGCTTTAAACAATTCTTAAGGAGTATTTTGTTATTAAAGTTTTTATCTCTGTATTATTTTAAACATTTTTTCCTGTTGTGAATCACCTTGGGGGCCCTGATGCATTGGAAGGAAATATATAAATACTTTAAATAAATAATTAAAAAATAGTTATTTACATAGTGTCGGAGCAAACAAAATACTTGATACCACAACAGTATTCTCCTAAAAGTAAATTCCATTGATTCAATGCTGTCACTCACTGTAAACACCACCATTGTGTGTTCAAGGGTGTACTAGCTGCAGGTCTTACTTTCAGAGGGCTTTTAGCTTCCATTACATGGATGAGAAAGGAGAGGAGGAAAAAGACAAAAGCTTGATCCAGCACTGAACAAAAAGGACTGCATCTTCTGCTACAGGAATGAAAAGGAACCTGTGCTCCAAGGCATTTTAAAGCAACTTTTATACAAATAACTTGTACTAACTTCACCCACTTGAATCCTCAAAGATTCTTTCTCAGGGAAAGCAAGAATTGCTTCCGTTTCCAGGCACTCTCAATGATTTTCAGCTGAACTATAAGGGAAAATGCTCAAAATGAAAATGAAAAATAGCAAGTAAGTTGAACTGAAATCCAAGGGAAATGAAATCCAGGGGAAACTGTAAGTCTCTATTGCTCCCATCAGTCCATAAAACGAACTATAAAGGAACATAAAAACAAAGCATGTTTTCTCGTGCCTTTTCAAATATATATATTAGACAGGTCTCCGGCAGGCAGCAAGACAATAGGTACAAAATGGATTGTGCGAGCACCTCTGGTGGCCCAACCACATCCTCTTACAGAAGTGGAAATCCAAGACCCACCACACACAGAAAGCTGGAGGGAGGACTTGATTGAGATCATAGGGGTCTGTAGCAGAATGGCCAGTGTGGTGTAGTAGTCTGAGTATTGCACTACAACCCTGGAATCATAGAAATGTAGAGTTGGAAGAGACCACACAGGCCATCCAGTCCAACCCCCTGCCATGCAGGAACACCCTCAAAACATTCCCGACAGATGGCCATCTAGCCTCTGCTTAAAAACCTCCAAGGAAGGAGACTCCACTACACTCTGAGGCAGCATATTCCACTGCCAGACAGCCCTGACTATCAGGAAGTTCTTCCTGAGGCTCAGGTGGAATCTCCTTTCCTGCAGCTTGAATCCATTGCTCCTTGTCCTGGTCTCTGGAGCAGCAGAAAACAAGCCCTCTCCTTCCTCTACATGGCATCCCTTCAAATATTTGAACATAGCTATCATGTCCCCTCTTAACTTTCTCTTCTGCAGACTAAACATACCCAGCTCTCTAAGTCTATCCTCATAGGGCATGTCTTCCAGGCCTCTCACCATTTTGGTCGCCCTTCTCTGGACTTGCTCCAGCTTGACCATGTCCTTCTTGAATTGGGGTGCCCAGAACTGGACACAGTATTCAAGATGAGGTCTAACCAAAGCAGAGTAGAGTGGTACCAGTACCTCCCTCGATCTAGACACCATACTCCTATTGATGCAGCCGAGAATTGCATTGGCTTTCTTGGCTGCCACATCACATTGCTGACTCATGTTCAGCTTGTGGTCTATGAAGACTCCTAGATCCCTTTCACATGTACTACTATCCAGCCACTTGTCCCCCATCCTATATTTCTGTATTCCATTTTTTCTACCTAAGCGTAGGACCTTACACTTATCTATGTTGAATTTCATTTTGTTAGCCTTGGCCCAGCTCTCCAATCTATCCAGGTCATTTTGAATTTTGATCCTGTCCTCTGGCGTATTAGCAACCCCTCCCAATTTGGTGTCATCTGCAGATTTGATGAGCATGGCCTCTATTCCTTCCTCCAAGTCGTTGATAAAAATATTGAACAGCACTGAGTCCAGAACAGAACCCTGTGGCACCCCGCTAGTCACTTCTCTCCAGGATGAGAAGCAGCCATTCGTGATCACTCTTTGGGTTCGGTCGGTCAACCAATTACAAATCCAACTAACAGTAGCCCTGTCCAGCCCACATTTTACTAGTCTCTTTGCAAGAATGTCATGCAGAACTTTGTCAAAGGCCTTACTGAAATCGAGGTATGCTACATCCACAGCATTCCCTTCATCTATCAAGCTAGTAACTCTATCATAAAAAGAGATAAGATTAGTCTGGCATGACTTATTTTTGAGAAATCCATGTTGACTTCTCGTGATTACTGCCTTGCTTTCTAAGTGATTAGAAAATGACTGCTTAATGATCTGCTCCACTATCTTTCCAGGTACTGATGTCAGGCTGACTGGGCGATAATTATTTGGGTCCTCTTTTTCCCCTTCTTGAAGATGGGGACAACATTTGTTCTCTTCCAGTCTGCTGGAACTTCTCCTGTCCTCCAAGATTTCTCAAAGATTATAGCAAGCGGTTCCGAAATGACCTCTGCCAGCTCTTTTAATATCCTAGGATGCATTTCATCTGGCCCTGGAGATTTGAATTCATCCAGTGTGGCAAGGTATTCCTGTACCACCCCTCTACCTATTATGTGCCTCATTTCCCCTGCTTCCTCACCTGCTCCCCAACCTCCAGGTTGAGTGCTTGTATCCTTCTGGGAAAAAACTGAGACAAAGAAGGTGTTAAGTAGTTCTGCCTTTTCTCTTCCCCCTGTGAGTAATTCTCCATCTTCTTTGTGCAGCGACCCTATCGTCTCCTTCTTTTTCCTTTTGCTGCGGACGTATTTAAAAAAGCCCATTTTATTGTTTTTAATGTCTCAGGCCAGCCTAAGTTCGTTCTGTGCTTTAGCCTTTCTGACCTCCTCCCTACATCTCCGGGCCACTTGCTTAAATTCTTCTTTGGTGGTTTTCCCCTTCTTCCATTTCCTGTACATGTTTCTTTTAACACTTAGCTCAGCTGAGAATTCTTTAGTCAACCATTCTGGTTTCCTCAGGTGCCTTCCATTTTTCCTCCTTATTGGCACAGTTTTAGACTGTGCCTTCAGTATCTCCCATGCCTCCTGAACTCCTTTCTCTTTCACTATTCTTGACCATGGAATTCCAGCCAGCAGCTCCCTAAGCCAGAGTTCAATTTCCTGCTGGTGATGAAAACCTAGGGCACATCATTCCCTCAGCCCCTGAAAACCCTGCGATAAACTTGCTTTAGGGTTTCCATAAAATAGAAATGACCTGAAGGCACAATACACCAACAATCAGAAATGGGGGGGGAGTACATGGCCCACTTTTTTTGGAACAGTTTGAGGGCTGACTTAATGTATCTGAGCACTTCAAATGTTTCTCATTTAATGCCATATTCCCCATTCCCTAACTAGCTATCTCCTTTATGCCTGTGAACATTTAATAATAATACCTGTCAAAATGTGCTATATTGTTTATTAGTTGCTCTTTTTTATTTTGCTTTCAACTGCTTTTAATTCTACTGTTAGTTTAATCACATTTTTAACTTTATTATGGTATCAATTTCTTTTTTGCTATATCTATTTTAAGCTTTATAAGCTGCCCTTATAAAGATGAGGGAATAATAATAATAATAATAATAATAATAATAATAATAATAATATCACCCCATCTGCCGTGTGGATGTCTCCTCTGCGTGTGTGTACCTGTCAAGTCAGTCTCTTGGCTCTGTACGGAAACAAGGAGGTATGACTTGTACCATAGAATTAACTGCAGTTAGATTTTCATATATAGGATCATTGGGAAAAGCAGGGGAGAGTAATGTTTGTGACATGTGGGTGGGTTGAGGCTGACAATCATATTGTTTCTGTCACATTGAAAGAAAATCCAATATAAACCTTAAACATTTTTTAAAGAGGGGAGAAAGGGTGAAAAAGTCAGCTGACAAGAGGTTCAGAATATGACAGCAGAGTAACTAAACAAGCTCAGGATACTACAACTGATAAGATGCAACTCTTTAGTAAATAAAATAAACTTAATATGTTTTCACAGCAATTAACTTTTGACCTAGCCTTCAAAGGTCACATGATGCACAGCAATGTCACTGTTCACTGGGCCACAGCCAAGGAAAATATCTTTCCTCATCAAATCCTCTCTCATATCATATCCTATCTATGTTCCCAATACTCAGGATTTTCTTGCAATATTTCTTGTCCCTGCAGGCTCTCATTAATTACCGACAACTTACATTCCACCAACCTAATGGAGACAGAGGAAAACATTAACTTGGTTTCAGCAGATGTTGAGGGAAGGGAATGTAAAGATTCAAAACAGCAAGAATGAATTTTAAAATCCAAATCCTTTCTGCTCTTTCGTCCAATGCACTGACCTTTTCCTAAAAAACAGAAAATGCTGGCGCTTACAGCACTGTAGCACTGTGCTGCACTCTAGCCAGGGCTTTGGCTTAATGGTCAGGGACCCCACTCAGCAGATTGAAAAGAAAGGCTCTCAAATGCACCCGACTCACCACATTTTGAAGTTGAATCATAGTTGGAAGAGACTTTGGATAGGCTAGTGTAGCCCCTGGGCCCCCATCCAGCACCCCTCCTAATTTTTTTTAACAGAAAAATAATCCCTGGGGCCAAACTCTGCTTTAAAGTGCTTTCTTGGGGTCATCCCTCCTCCTGAAAAGCCAGAAAAAGACCACCAACGCTCCCTCCTACAGGTAAATAGGAGTGAAAGAACACCACTTGTAGTCTTCCAAAAGGCAGTTCTCATTGAACAGTTGTAACTATGATTCTCTCAGTGCTGGTGTTTGTTGTGTGCTTTCACGTTGTTTCCTACTTATGGTGACCCTGAGGCAAATCTATCACGGGGTTTTCTTCACAAGATTTGTTCAGAAGGGGTTTGCTTTTGCCTTCCTCTGCAGCTGACAGAGTGTGATTTGCCCAGGGTTACTCAATGGGTTTCCATGGCTGAGCAGGGATTCGAACCCTGGTCTCTGCAATCATAGTCCAAAGCTCAAACCATTACATCGGGCTGACCCTCTGAGCACTGAAACACCAACTGATCCAATCTAGCCCCCTCCCTCCCTCCAGTCCACTCCCTCCATTCCAGTATCCCTCTCAGATGGCCATACAGAATATGCTTAAAAGCCTCTAGTGAAGACAGGTTCTATTGTCAAATAGCTCATGCCATTAGGAAGTTTCTCTTTAACAGTTCAGCCAAGATCTGCTTCCCTGGAATACACTCTATTTGATGATCCTTCAGACATTTAAAGATCACTAGCACATCTTCCCTTAATCTCCAATAGTCATTCAGGAGGCTTGGCTTCCATGCTTTCCTCTGGACATGTCCTCTTTTGTAAACAAGTGTCTTAAAAAGTGACACCCAGAACAAGATACAGTTCTTTAGATGCAGCTATTTCATTTCACTGACATCTTGCCTTTCCCCCCAAAATGGGAACTGCCTGAGGGATTTGGAGAACAACTGAGTTATATTAAAAACAGACCAAAATTAAAAGCAGTTTAAAATCATTCACAACATATCAAATGACAAAAAAGCAATACATCCTCCATTTAAAACAAACCAAAACCATTCACATCAACCAAGGCCAAAAGCCTTCCTGAATGAGAAGTTCCGCTGAAGGAAGGAGAGCAGAGAGAGTGCCAACCTTTCCTTCTTTGAGAGGGAGTTTCACAGTATGTAGAATACAAGTGAAACGGTATATATCACCACCCAAAGAAGCTCCTCCACTGTAAGGTCATTAAGTTCAAGGAGCAGGTGAGGGTGGAGAATAATACCATGAAATCTAAAAGTACTTAAGTGCACCACTGCTATAATGAAGCAATACAATCTCTTGGACCAATGCAGCCACCTTCACAATCTTACCTGTGAGAATTCTCTCACTGCCCCCTTGCTGTTACAGCAATTGGGGTAGATAGGACAGAATTTCCTGCATGTGAAACACTTACGTTTTTTCACATAAAGCATCTCCATTTGCTCTTCCTGTTCATTGCAATCTATGGTCATAAACACCTTTTGTCTATCCAGGTAACTAGACCATGTGGTCTGGAAAAGTTTCTAGGGTCACTGGTCATATAAAGGTTCCCCCCTTCTCAGTCTCTGCACATCTTCACCTTCATTGGCATTCCACTCTTCTTCTTCTCCTGGCCCCCAGCATTGCTTCATTTCTCCATCAACAAGATGACAAGTTAAGAATTAAGCTATTATCTTTAACTTTTTATTAGCTAGTCAGGATGTAGGCTCTCTATGCACATGTAAA
Source organism: Iguana delicatissima (assembly GCA_948472985.1). Taxonomy (NCBI): domain Eukaryota; kingdom Metazoa; phylum Chordata; class Lepidosauria; order Squamata; family Iguanidae; genus Iguana; species Iguana delicatissima. Next base: position 90,176 of record CAOKZL010002918.1, read on the forward strand.
TGTAAAAGCTATTAGTAAACTTTTCTAAGTTTGTAACCTGAAACTGCCTGCCTTGTTTATTTTTGAGTCAGTTTCAATTCAGGGAAGAAACATGAGACTGAGGCATACTTTATCTGCCACTCTGCTAAAAGAAGGTTGATTCTTAATGGTTTTAGCTTTTCTAATTTCCCCCCAAAAGGAGGCAAACACCCTGGGAAACTCTAATTCCCAACAATCTGCAAAAGTATTCACAAAATCTTGGGAGATAATTTACTTCTAGCTCAGTCATTCCCTAATCTGGTACTCTTGTATGCCACCACAATTGAAGGATGGCAAGTTGACTAAGGCTGGATTAATCCATCCAGAACCACATCACTGAGGAACACTGGTGGACAAGACTAAAGTTCCATCTACTCCATCTACTACTGTTTCCCACAGTGGTTCTCCGGGTGCCTCTGAAGAAATCACAAACAGAACTTGAATGTTACTGCTCCCCTTGACCCCAGCAACTGAGTTCCATTGGGGACTACCTTGAAATCTATTTGGTCATCACAGCTAGATTGTCCTCTGAACCAATACACATGGCATTGTGCATTTAAAAACAAGTTTCAGTGGTCACACTGTTCCAAGAAGAGGGGAAGGCAAACAGATGGAGCAAAACATCGATTGAGGAGACATGGGTGTTGACTCTGAGGATAGAATAAGTGTCTGTCTCTTGTATAACCATCAAGATCCAGCAACTGGGACTGGAAGGAGGGGGCTGGAGGAGATGGACTACTTTTGGGGTGGGGGAATAGCTTGTCACCCTGTACTCCCCTCTGACATTACATATGAATATTGTGTGTTTGCACACACAGAAAACTGTGTGATCTCAACAGTCAGCATATAGCTATGTAGGAGCAAATGGAGGCATGCCCCCCAAAAAAGAATTCTACTCTCTGAGATGAAATTTTCTTTTTAATTCCCAAACTGCTAGCATTGCAGTAACGTAAAACTTTAGATGTGCATCTAGAGTTTAGGTATCTAAACATACCAAGGGAATAGAGCAAATATGAGTTCTAGGTGTGAATCATTTTTAGTGTCTATAATGCTAGAAAATTGGATAGTGAAGGAAAATTTTATGAGGGGGACAGAACTCTGATTTGGCGACACTCTTATTCCTTCACCCTCCATAGTTACAAACCTGACTAAAGAATGTATGTGTATATTATGTACCATTTGGCATTGAAAAAGTGGCTACAAGGAAAGAAAAAAGGAAAGAAAGAAAGAAAATAAGCTCCTATTTCAGAAGCAATTAATACAAATGTACACTCCTTGCAAATTGACATAGTGCGTATCTTGTACTTGGGTCCCTCTATCTAAATGCAAAGAATGCTCCTTACTCCTTGAGGACTCTTAGCAGAAGAAACCACAGGAAAAATTGGTGGGCCTTTGTACCAAGGAGACCTTCATGTGAGGAGAACACCATGAGTAGTGCAACAGGATACCACGATTAACCTCAACAACAGCAGCCTCAATATCACTACCACTTCCCATGCCATTGCTACATTTCCCCTGACCCACAGAAGGAGCTTTGGGGACCCAACTTATAACCTCCATTCACATTTTCAATTCCATACATTCCATCATAAGGGAATTGTTTTTGTATGTACTGTAGATCCCAATTTTTGCGTCCCCTGGAGCAACAGGAAACCTCTCAGACATACTCATTATGTTAATTCAACTGCAGCAAAAGTTGATCAAAAATCTGACTGAAATATTGACAAGATAACAGAACTGCCAACATGTTCTTCACAACTGTTAGCAGCTATGATACAAGAAATTGTTCTTATCTGCCATTTGGAATAGCAACAGCATTGGAAACAGCACAAGAAAGTCAAATACCGCTTTAATTTTTGTTTTAATGCACCAACAAAAATAACATGTTTTCTATTACTGCTTCTGCTGTTTTTAGAAATACCTTCATACATTTGGGAATATTTAGCTATGCTAATTTTCCAATTCTAATTTCATTTCCCAGCTCATGGCTCCACTGGGATAACATTATTTTGAACAACAATAATAATAACAAAGAATTCCTAAGGCCATATGCAAGAGTGTTTTGTTGACTCCATGCCATGTGCCCCCTCCAGCTAAAGCCCTGATTCTGCCACTTTGGGAAGTGTTCCTGCTGCTTCTCAGATGATGTAATGGAAGAGAAATTGAAGCTTTATTTTATTATAACAGAAAGGGAAAAAGGAAACAGTGGTTCTTTGACATTTTAATTTTCCCATTAAAAAACAGATTAACTGTTAAGATGCTACAGAAGTTGCACAACTATAATATAAAAAGCACTGTATTCAATCATGTTGAAAGAGACACATTTGCAATCCAGAAGTCACTGTGTACCAAGGTGGGAAACATTTGGCCCCTCACTTGTTTTGGACTTCAACTTCAAGAAACCCTAGAGGGCACAGTCAATGGTGAAGAATGTAGGAGTTTTAGTCCAAAATATGGGGAGGGTAAATTTTCCCCACCTCTGATGTATACTCGAGACAGGAATATGATCACTGATATATGTTTGCTCCCCTCCTCATCCCAATGGAAGAGATCAATCCTCAAATGCAAAGGACTTCATAAGTCAATTGGGTCAGTCCCTCTAAGCAGCCACTCCTCATTTAGAGTTCTCTATGACCAATGGCCATACTGGTGCAGGATAGTGGGTGTTGTAATGTTAAACATATGGAAGAGACTGCTATAAACAACAATGCTCTTGTGGCAAGGTGGCTCAGTTTTTCTCATTAGAGTTCTTATACTACAAACCTTCTTCAAAGTGAGGGAAAAATACACATTTGAAACCCAATCAGTATGCATGGGCATGATGGGTGAGGAGGCAATTCACAGAATTTAGAGAAGGAAAAAAGTGATAAAGAAAAGAGTTTTTGTATTGCATGTTATATATATGCTTAGCCAGACCTTGGGAAAGTTATTGTGGGTATCACGGATACTGGCCATGCTAACTGGGATGCTGTTAATGTTGACAGTCCAAAGTAATTTTTCCAAGCTTTTTCCAACCAAGCTGGTTGAGTCTTAATATACTTTTTTACAGAATCTTTGATACTACCTACAAGCCTTTGAGAGCACATTGGTGTACCAGGCACCAAAACAGACACAGCCAAGACAAACTAACCCCACCACTTCTGCCCACCTAGGGTAATGCCAGCGTGTAAAGTCAGTGTGTCTGCCAGTGATTCTTCCCTTTACCAGCCCTGCATCTGCAACCAGCATCTTAAGGTCTGTTATGTTATTGGCATGGCAACGAGAGTAGCCTTTAATGGGGAGGACTAGAAAGAGAGACAGCACAAGGATCACTTACAACCCTTCCTTTGTTCTAGCCTGTTGACCTCACAAGCACTTCTTCCCTGCCCCATTCCCACCATAATCTGCAACTGCACTAAGAGACACAGGAGAGAAAAATAGGTTTTCAGGTAAGATTTGGAAGCAAGCACAGACACTTAAGAAGCATGCAGCTTGAAAAGAAGTCTAGGCTATTGTACCAGTGAAACATAAGCAGTATTTTATCTGAAGAATGTTGTTTGTAAATTTATGTACAATTTCAAAATGTTCTAAACTACCATATTCTTCCGTGCTCAGTTCAGTAAACATCTGAAATCTGCACTTGAAAATTTGCAATGGAAATCATTCCCAGACTAGTATTTGTTATTCTTTCCATTCATTCACAGTTACGTCTGTGAATCATTGTTCAACTTAAGTTATTTGTATTTGGGAAGTTTAAGAGCAAGAGACTAAATAAAAACATTGGAGTGCCAAGGTGGGGGTGGAAAGGAATCTATTTTGCAGAACATAATTTTCAATGCGACATTTAGATTTGATACATCCTGGAATTCACTCCCATTCTTTCCTAAAGATGTAAAAACGAAATGAGATAGAAGGAACTGAGAAGCAGAAGAATGAGTTAAAGGAATTTATAATTTGCTCATATACATGGGTATCTTTATCGTTTGGAGAGCCAGCATGCTAAAGTGGCTTGAGTGTTGGATTAGTAGTCTGGGAAACAGAGTTCAAACCCCTGTTTGGCCATAGAAACCCACTGGGTAATTTTGGGCAAGGCACTCTCTCTCAGTCTCAGAGGAAGGCAATGGCAACCCCCTCTGAACAAATCTTGCCAGGAAAAATCCTGCTATAAGTTCACCATAGGGGTGCCATAAATCAGAAATGACCTGGAGCCAGGCAACAACAGCAACAGCAATTATGGTTGGCTCAGCATTGGTCATGAAGGCATTTTTTTCATTCATGCCATTCATCCCGGATCTTTCAGTCTTCTTCAACCTTATGCTCTCCAGATCTGGTGGACTAAAACTCTGGGCACTATATTTCCAACACATGTGAAGGTTACCAGGTTGAGGAAGCCTGCACAGTCACACATGGAGTCAGAGGGAGATAGTTATCACTGTATGTTGGGAGAGAAGATTATTGCTTCACTGTTGCTATTGGTTACATATATTCTTCTTCTTCTTCTTAGTATTTTGTTTGTTTATGTCTTGCTTTTTTTATAACCTGAGATTCAAGCCAGCTTACTAAATTAAAGATAGCAATGAGAGATCCTATCAATAAAAACATACAGAATGTTAAAATATAATTAAACTGTTAACAGAATTAAATGCAATTTTAAAGTACATCTATTTGGAAAAGACATAAAAACACTACTGCACATTATTAGAAGCTGTTTCAACAAAAAGACAGTCCCAAAAGGCCAATTTTTTTTTAAAAAAAGTCTTGCTACTTGAAGAGCACAGGGGAAGGAACTAGTTTACCCTCTCTAGGAAAAGAGTTCCAAAGCCTGGGAGCAGTCCTGAAGAAGGCTTTCTTCTGTATTCCCACCAGATGTCTTAGGAGGCTAGTGGAATACAGAAGAGAGGTTTCCCTGAAGGTTGCAAAGCCTGGGCAGACTTCTGTAGTAAATATGGTCCATGGGATAGCATGAACTTGAGCTATCCACATTTATATCATATCTTTCTTCTATGCCCAAGACAGAGCACGTAGGTTTCCCAGTTGGTCTCTCATCCAGGTATTGACCAGATCTAAAACCATTTGGCATCAGTCATGTGTTTCCAGGTCATGCCTTACGATCAGTCTGTGGCTACAGTAACTAGTATAACTGGTATCTCTAAAGCATCTGGTGTGTAAGGACTGTTTGCCAGTCTTCATAAATAGACAATGAAGACAATGAAGAAGTATTAATGCAAGTCTGCAAAGTACTTATAGCTCAGTACTGTAATTTTCTTCTCTTCCTTGAACTCTAGGCAGCTTACCTTATTCTACAAGCTTTTATGCAAAGTGGTAGTGCTGTTTAAAGTAGTGATACTTTATGCTTTATACCTATACTACTTGTGCAGAGTGAACAGATTCGTACCACATGCTTCTACCTTTGCCTATAGCACATTAAGATCCAGCTTCCAGCATCTGCGTATCCTTTTGAGCATTCTTCTAGATAACTGTGTTGAATTAATGTATTGAAAGACTCTTTTAAACAACAACAAAAAGAAAGAATGCTATAATTTGGTACATTTTTGCACATTTTTCTCTGTGCTCAGACTCTCCTAACTAAGAACATCCTCTTATGAGAATGATGCCTGCTGATATTTTCCTTTCAAAATATCAGGGCACATACTTCTATTTCATCAATAAATTTAATGATTATATCAGACACCAAGGTGTTGTTATGGAGACTGTTTTGAAGACTTTGCAGCAGTTCCAGTGCTGGATAATTAATGCTGGATGCTACGAAGCTATTATCAAGCTGTCTCTATGGAAACAAACCAAAAGCCTACACTTACAGCTGTAACAAGTAACTTGCATCAATCCTTTTCTCTACCTCCTCTTCAGAGATTGAAATGGAATGACAGCTGCATTGTCAAATTTTGATTTAATTACACCAGAACAAACAATGATTTACAACGTGTATATCTTGAATTAAAAGGCACTAAGGCTGGAATCCGATACTTCAGGGGGTAGGGAATTTGTGGCTCTCCAGAACTTGTTGGTCTTTAGCTCCCACCAGCCTTAGTTAGCATGAGAGCTGCAGGCCAGTAATATCTGGAGGGCCAAGGGTTGCCTATCCAGTATAACCATTTCCTAGTCCCAGAGCATGACCTGAAGGCATTTGGCTGAAGCTAAATGGCTTTGGATCTGGTCAGTGTCTGAGTGGGAGACCAGCTGGGAAACTGACACATTTAATTTGGAGTAAGTACCCCTAAAATTTCACTACGTCTTACTTCTGGTTAGATATGCATAGGAGCAGACTCAGACGGGAAACTGAATCAAGAAACCAAGATTTCCAATTTCACTCACATCTTATTGAACAAGGGGCTGAAGCGGGGGAAGTTCTTCCTACTACAGTAAATTTTTTAGCAGTGCTGGCTGGGGCCTTCCATATCAGAGGGGTTATGAATCCAATCTGGGTTTTAATCTTGACTTTAAATGGGCTATTCCAGTTTCTCCCACTGTCTCCAAAATAGGTTCGACCAAAATGCAGAACGTGTTCATTCTGACACTGAAGCCAGCAGTTGCCTTTGATTCTCAGTATATATTAAAAAAATGGGGAGGATAAAGTGTGGCTCGCACTTTGAGACCCACAGGGCCATTTGTGCGGTCCCCAAAGACCTCACCATTTTTTTGAAAAAATAATTTTTTAAAACTAAAACAAAAAATGTGATCTCAGCAATTCAGGAGCTAGAACCACTATAGTTCTTGGCTGAAAAAAATGGCCCCTCAAGAATCTAAAATAGCATGGGGTATTTTAGGAAAGTTTTAATTCAGTAGAAAAATTCGTGAAGGAACCAATGGGAAGAACTGCAGCTGTATGCAATTACAGTGCTGTGATTCCACTTTAATTGCCATGGCTCCATCCTATGGGATTCTGGAATTTGTCATTTAGGGAGGGGTATTTCAAATTTACAAAGAGCCAGCACAGTGGTGTGGTCTGAATGTTGGATGAAGATTCTGGGAGACCAGGCTTTGAATTTCTGCTTGGCCACTGAAATCTACTGGATGACCTTGTTGCAGGTCACACTCTCAGCATCAGAAGGTAGCAATGGCAAACCCCTCTGAACAAATCTTGCCAAGAAACCTGCATGATAGGTTCACATTAGAGTCATTGTTAGTCAGGGAATATTTGAAGGTATACAACCGCAAATAAATTTAGAATTCCCAGTCAGAGAATTCCTCTACAAAATCCAAAATTCCACAGGATGCAGCCACAGAAGTTAAAGTGTAATCACAGTGCTATTATTGTATTGTCTGAAAAAGTCCCAAAGTCCCCTGGGGGCCAATATAGTCCTCCAGTCTCTGGCAGGACATCTGTGATAAAAACTATCATGTCCTATACAGATCTCCAGATGGTGATGAAGCAAATCAATCCAAGTTACACGTGTGATACAAACCCTACAGACCTACCTGAATTATAAGACCACATCATATGGTCAGAGCTGTCTGGCAGTGGAATATGCTGCCTCGGAGTGTGGGGGAGTCTCCTTCTTTGGAGGTTTTTAAGCAGAGGCTGGATGGCCATCTGTTGGGAATGCTTTGATGGGTGTTTCTGCATAGCAGGGGCTTGGACTCCATAGTCCTGTGGTGTCTTCCAACTCTATGATTCTATATGTAAATAGTTTAAGGCAGTATATTTCTGAAACAAAGTGAATCCACAACTGTGAATTCATGACTGCCACAAAATTTCAGTGTTAGGCTCCCTCCCCATACTGAAGTTTTAAAAGGAAATCTTTCTATTCCATACCAAATTAGTCAGCCTTGAGAAGGAAACATGACTTGCTAGGCTCCAATTTGGAAATGTAAAAAAGGAAACCTCATCTGCCCCCTCGATGTAAAGCACAACCTAGTAATCATGAGCGGAAGAAGCAATTAGGCACTATAGACAGAGCAAGACATGCGATATTCACAGAAGACGCTGCAGTAAAAAGACAAAGAACAGTGCCTTGGGAGATGAAACACTAAGAATATCAACAGACTCCTAATTGCTCGGTGAATCAGCAGTCTTATCTAAGACATGGCCATGTTGCTACTAATTTCATTCATGATAGACTCTGGACTTAATCTCTGAAAAACAAGTGTTGCCAGCAATCGGGTTGCCCCCCATGGAAATAATTGCAGCTGAACACAGAGTTTGTTTCCAGAAACTGACACAACCTAGGACTGGTTCAAAAGAGTTCCATCCTTTGCAATGGATTAACACTGTGGTGTTGGTTTTATTGATAGAGTCTATATCTGGCTTTCTCAATTCTACTGGTGCATTCACAAGATCACAATCTTACCACATGTAGTTTTATGAAGTATGAAATACCAATTAGAATCACCTTTCTACATATGAATTTGCCTTTAAGGCGAGGAAGAGCCCATCCTTTCAACACTTGTACCTTTCTACTTATTCATATAAATCAGGGGCAGACATTATGTGGCCATCCACAATGCGGCAAACCCAAAGATATCCCAACCCCTATATTGGAAGAACTTGAGAATTAGCCAAATCTAGATGATAATTAAATGTTCACTTCTTAAAACTTGATCCCAAAGTGAACTGTAATTATCTTACCTTTGCTAGGACACTCCAAGCTGCATACTGTCCAGTGGATGTGTTGGTTTTAAGTTTTATTGTGTGAAAGATCAGAAAGAATCCCAGTATTCCACTGTAGAGGATGGTAGATAATACCATTAATAGGGTTCACATTTTCAAGCACATATTCTTTAGAAATAAGGAGATTTAAAGAGGAACAGTGAACTTGTTGGTTTAACCCATTAACTACAATCCTTTAACCTAAACAACTCTTACTTTGCAAGGTGTTTTTTTAGAAGCATACCATAGTTTATCTTGTGAAGCCAAGGTCAATGGCTGGGATCCTAAGTATGCCTTATAGTTTGGTTAATTTCAGTAACTTTGGTGGCTTAATCTTTAAAATTCTAATTTGGGTTTTCAGTTAATAAAGAACAGCCAGTTTGTTATTCTAGAAGTGGACTCCAAGAATACTGCCCTCCACTGGAATTTGCAACTATAAACAACTTCAGCATGGCCAATTAAGGCAGAATTTAACTTAATCTTTAAGTTTGATTTGGAAAGCTTTTACCAGTTTTAAGTTCAGCCTTTGTGCTTACTGACACCTCATACAGTCACTAAAATCATAGACCTTTTTCTTATTTTGATTATTAAGTCAACCTCCCCAGTTTGAGTTCACAGACATCTTTGGGCATCAAAGACTAAAATAATTTTCATAATGTTACAAAGGAATCTTGTAGCATCTTTGAAACTAATGGAATGAAAGAAGTTTGTAGCATCATCTTTTTCTGCCTTAGAAATTTCTGGTCTATTTCATTAAATAAAAGTTTCTCAAAGCAGTTAACCCATACTTTAAAATGCAGCTATAATATATTTCTAAGAGCAAAGTTACAAAAGAACAGTAGGGAGATAATATATGCCATGTTAAAAACACAGTTTTTTTTTTTTTAAAGCTAGAAGACCATAAAAAGTCTTCAACAGGGCCTAGAAGTGATCAAACTCAGTGCTAACAAGTCTCCTGGGGAGAAAATTCTAAAGCAGGGGCACCACAACAAAAAACATTTTCCCATGCTTTCCCCTCAGCACGTACATGAAGAAGTCCTTAGTAGTCAAGTCAGCTTATATTAATGTCTTCTAGTCCTCAAACTAATTTGTTCTGATCCTCAGTCTTAAGACCTTGATTTAGACTTGGAAACAACTAGAAGCCAGTTTCTATCAGCCAAGACACATTCCACAGACCTGGTCCCAGTTATTAATCTAGTTGTGATACCATCTTGCAATTTATTGCTCTAAGAAACTATCCCACAATTAATCTTAACTGATGTTACTGGTATGCTTTGAAATATTCATTAAAAAAGTTGTTAATTATAAGCTAATATGACTTGATCTTATATTTTTAAGAATAACACCTCCTTAGGTGTTTTGGACACATTTCAATCTAGAAAGCCCTAAGAAGAAGTTGTAAGCAATTATATGACAATCTGAGCAGTGAGTCTCAATACTGTAAATAAATGAAAAGACAATTTGGGCAACTTTTCATCCTACAAGTTTGAGAAATGCCTAGACTAGTCATTTAACTCCCATTACACAGCAAGCAGTTGCCACTTAAATTCATGGGGTGTTCGTTAGACTTCCCTCTTTTAACCAGCTTCTAAAATCAGTCAAATAACGAGGCAAATAAATCACACGTGCAGAAGTTAATTGAGTACTACAGTCTAATACCTCTTAATTACTGCAAACAACATGATTTACAAGGACTAATCTACTGGAGAGATGCTTTCAGTGAATACTCTGCCATAGTACAGCAGAGGTGCTCAACACGTGGCTTGCATGTGAGCTCTGACACCATGCCAAGTTGGTCACTGTTGCAAGCCAGATGGATGAAACTGCACTCACTGAAGCAAGTGGCACAACCTTAAAACCATTCCTAACTGCTATAGTGCTCTCAAAAGTTGAAAGGGACATGTTCAGTGGTGCAGGAGATCATTCTGGTATCCTTCTGCACCATTATAGCTGTCACTGAACTTCAGTGGCAACTATGGTGTTGGCCATAGCAGGGAAAAGGTATGAAATGCCAAGGTTGCAGGGCAATTAATGTAGCTTCCCCAATTCAAAGAAGTTACCTACCTCTGGGCATTCCATAAATGTTAGGAGGTGTATTACAGACATGTGCTTTGAGAAATCCATCTCAAGGAGTGGGAGAAGTATAGAAGACTGACAACTGAATTTTACATCCTAACTAGCATTTCTACACCATCCTTGACTCAGTTCAGAAAGTCAGGTTATATTTAGCTCATGCCTTACATGCCAAAATGTTTTGAAAGGGTTTTTACATGTTACCAAGTTCTGAAACAGTTTGAGGTCATGGATTATACTTATTGCAAAATATACAAGCTAGCATGGTATAGTGGTCTGAGCATTGCACTACAACCTCGGAGACCAGGATTTGCTTCCCCACTTGGCCACATCATATACTCTCAGCCCCAGAAAATCCAGTGATAGGTTCACCTTAGGGTTGCCATAAGTTGGAAATGACTTGAAGGCACACAACGACAACACCACAAGCCCACTGACTCAGAAAAAGAAATGTTACCTGGCAAAACAACTGCTATGAAACCTGTAGAAGTACAGGAATGGAAAATCCAAGGCACTGAAGAGATCACCTGAGGAAGCAAGTAACACACTCAGTGGGGGGAAAAGACTTTGCAAAAATAACCATAGTTAACCTTTTCTATGTCACTGAACTAGCTGCTGTTGGTTTTAGCACAAGCTTTTTATAGCTTGCCATTACTTTGAACAACAACCCTCTCCTGATTCTTAATATCAGTTCAAATAGAGGGACTATGTTTCCACTTGATAAATAATCATGTCAGACACTGCATTTTCCAACGGAAAGCCATGAGCTCAATTCACTGTGTTTATATTCATGGTCATGAAGGATTAATTTGCTTCCATTGAACATGTTAATTCTTTTCTTTCCACATTATTCTACAGGAAACACTCGTAGCTATCGGCTGTTTCCCTCTATAAATCTGAATAGTGGCAGAAAGAAGAAATGAAAAACAACTTCAGAACAGGGAAGGCCATTTCAGGGTTTTGTAATGAAGGGGGAAATATATTTAAGCATCTGTAGCACACTTCAAGTACTTGACCATGGACATGGTTAGGAATAAATTGAATATAGGCAGTCTATTTCAACTCCATTTGTTGTGCAGTTTCTGATAGCTCTTAATAATGAAGGAAAATTGTTCTCTGGAGAGCCAGCAGGCTGTGGTAGTTTGACTGTTAGACTGTAACTCTGGAGACCCAGATTCAAATCCCTGCTCATCCATGGAAGTCCACTGGATGACCTTAGGCAAGTCATACTCTCTCAGTCTCAGAGGAAGGCAAAGGCAAACCCAATCTTGCCAAGAAAAACATTTGATAGGGACGCCTTAGAGTTTCTTTAAGTTAGAAACAAAAGCACACAACAAAAGAGGGGACAATCATATTCTGTGTACTCTGAAACATTGTCCTAGTGTCCTACAAAAATGTCGTCCATGAGGGAATATATATAATTGTAGCAAACATATGGTCCCAACTCCAGGTTTGCTGAGATAATAGAAAATGAGGGAGTGGGAGATTTAAAGAGAAGGACTGGCAGGCAGCAAAAAGAGGAGGTTGACCTCTCTTCTACTTGCTTATTTTGCTTGTACTTTTTATGTATTAAATTTATATCCTGCCTTTCTCCTGGGATGAGATCCAAGGTGGCCGAACACATGTGTTTCCTCTCCTAGGCTCACCTCTGGTTCAGGAGGGATTCAAATCAATAAGCAGAGGATTATTTGCTAAAGAGAATCCACAGCAGAAGGAAGGGTTAAGCACTCCTTCTCCTTGTCCATTGATGCACTGTTAGTTTGGCTTTGGACACATGCTGATATATTCATAAAATGTTAGGTTCAGCTCTTAGAACGTGGGATGGCTCAAAAGACTTTTTATCACCACAATGTTTTTCTCTATGCTGAGACATCTGTGCTAATTCATAACCACTTTTTCTTTTAAAAAGCCACTGTTCAGGTAATCAACCAACGTTTGTGCCTCTTGTATTTCTTTTCCCCCATCTCCTCCTCCTACCTAAGCATGTGTATAAATATCTGCTAAACGAGGCAACACTCCATGCCTCTGCTGCAGTAGGTTGCAGCCCTTGAAAATCTATGACAAAAATATATTAGCCCTTAAGATGGCACTAGATTCTTTAGAGCTGTAAAATATGTGTCAGTCAGGCATGGTAATTCCACAATAAAGCCCCTCTGGAAGGAGGCTGGGTCATGGAGCGAGCATTACTTTTTCTGCCTTAAAAAAAAGGCTCCCTGAATGTTCCAGCAACATTTTTCAGTCTTTAGGGCCAAATTAATTAGCTAAGTCCTCCTTTGGATGATGCTAGAAGGGAGAAAAATACCTTATGCAAGCAGGAAATTTGAATCTCTTCTTAATATTTAGATTAGATTAACAGAAGGGAGAAAGCTGGGCTCTCAGTTTGAAATGATTTACAGCAAGCTGGCAGGCAAGTTGCTTGTCCTCAGCTGGGTGTGATTCAAAGCCCACAAATCAATGCACAGAAGACCCAGACAACTGTGAGAGCACATAGCAGGAGAGTAACAAATGGTGTGAGAACCAGTGTGGTGTAGTGGTTTGAGCACTGGACTAAGAACCTGAAGATCAGAATTCAATTCACCGCTCAGCCATGGAGATCCACTAGGTGACCTTGGGCACATCACACACTCTCAGCCCAAGAAAACCTCATGATAGGTTCACCTCAGGGTCGCCGTAAGTCAGAAATGACTTGAAGACACACAACAGCAGCAGCAACAAATGGTGTGAATGGTGTGAATTAGGACCTGGAGAGACCAACCTGATGTTGGTGTAAACATGGTACAGAGGATACCTTCTCTGCTACCTTACCCTTAGGCAGAGGGAAGTAGCCAACAGATCTGGGTTGCCATGAAAAAGCAGTACACTGAGAAGTATTTACTTGTTATCATTGAGACTTTGTTGCCAGGGACAGGGACAAATCCATTAAGGCTTTCCTGCTCCATGTGCCACAATAATTTGGAAGGCATCCGATATGGTCCATCTTCTCTTGAGGGCAGGGCCTTCACTGCTGACTTCAGCATATTTGCAAAAGAACAGATCGTTGTAAAGGCTAGTGTTCAAACTCTTAAGTTCCTTCCCTTCCAACAGAAATCTGGCCTGTGAATTGCTTTAAATTTTCCACTATTCAAAGAAGAGAAAGCGGAAAGGCAACACTATAAACGTGGATATCACCATGCTGCACATCACAGGGAGCCTCATCAAGACAATCTCTTGGCTATAGTAAGGATGAGACAGACCAGGTTATACTAAGATACAACAAATAATGTAAGTGCTTGTTCTATTCACTTCCTTTGCAAAAATTCAGATTATCACAATTTTTAGTTTTTAGAATTTTGCTTTTCTGTTAGATTATTCTTAGGCCCTTTTCGCATGCATTTTTTTTGTGCGAGTGCCCCTTGAGCGTCGCATGAATGGGAGCATCGCTCCGTACGACGCACTCCCACTCACACAACACTCACGAGGCTAAAGCAGGGCGCACACGCATTTTTTCATTTTCGGCTATAAGCCAAAAATACTGTGCGCTCGTGCAATGCCCACAGCGCCCTCGCGCATTTACCTGCGTGCGGTGCTTCAGTGAGCCCGGGTCGGTCGCGCTTCCTTCCCCCAGCGCAGCCTACAGCTCCCAGACTGCGCTGCGGAAGGAAGGGGCAGGGCGCTAGCGCGACGGTCGCACTACCAGGAAGCCGTTGCGGGAAGCAGAAGGGCTGTTGTGAGCGGCTCGTGCGAGCGCCACTCCCCACTGCCGCGACGAAGGTAAGGTGCAAAAAGGGCCATATATACATACAATCTCAACCAAGCACAAGTGTTTTAATGAACTCTTAGAACATCCCTATCTGATGCCGTACCCTTAGTAATTTCAACACAGGGAGACATTCTACATTGATCTGGCTCTGCATAGATAGCTAACTTCACTGAAATAACTGGACATTGTACACATATAGCTGATTCATGTGTACATTTGAACAAACACAGACCTACAGATCAGGTGAATGTATGATGCAAACAGAGCTTCTGATCAGCATAGATGTGAAAATAAAACACAGTACTAAAAGGAATTGGAATTATCTTTCCTTTTTTACCTGTTGGGTGGGATGCAACAGCCAACATCACCACACTAAAAACAAAAAGAGAAAGTATATTATTATTCTTAATTCCTCAAGTGATACCACATTGTCAATGACTATCAGATGAGAAGTTGCAGGTGTAAATTTGGAACCAAAGGGTAATCAGAAACATCCACATGCAATTTTACTTCCAACCATCACAAGACTTTAGGACACTGTAATCAGAAAGTTTCTGAAGATCTACAGAATTTGTTTGTATGCACTTTACAGAACCACAGGCAATAATAAGGAAGCACCATTCTTTGCTGCAGAAGGCATATGCTTTCTCCTCTGGCAAAATTCCACTTGCTTCTCAAGTTGAGAGTCCTCAGACTGCAGCCTGATTGCTTTGGGCAATTACATCATAAACTGCTCAGAGTGCACCACTGTTCTATAATTAACTGTTAATGGATATCAAAGTCAAAGTCATTTGACTTTGGTGCCCCTGTCTTCATGATCTTATTAATAAAAAAAAATCTGTTAGCTCTCAGGGCTACAAGTGATTAATGGGAATATGATGAATCCATTAATGTCCTCCAGGCTGATGTTCACAGAATGAGCAGACTGTGGAAACAATGCTTTTTAGAAAACAAAAATCAAATTTTATGCCAGAAAAAAAGATGATTCTTGTATATTAAAAACATTTTACATATTCTACATCTTCTAAAAACAGAAGGCAGTAAGGCCTTCTGGTCGTTTCAGCAAGTGTTGCCCCCAAATGTTCAGGTTCTTTCTTGTAGCTGTAGGAGTTTGACTGAAATTTAGGCCATTTCCACATGGGGTAAATAAAATGGGGCAGCGCGAGCTCTGATGGACATCGCCCACACGTTCGAGTGCGCTAGCTCGTACATAATTGGCAAGCTCCACACCTTAATCCGCCCGGTTAAGTCGCCAATAGTCAGCGCGCGGGCTTTTTAAAAAACGGGGAAAAGGTGGTTTTTCCCCCTCATACCGTGCTGATTTGTGCATAATGTAATCGGAGGGTGGGCTGTGGGCGTGGACAGCTTCAGCGGTTGGAACGCGCCGAGAGAAGCCTCCAACCAGCGGCACAGAAAAGCTTAAATCCTCCGCAGCATTACCAATAAAAGGCCAATCGCTGGCGCCTCCTTGCGCGATCTTTAGCCCATAGATGTTCCAGTTCAGCTAGCACAACTCCAAGAAGCCAGAATACAGCTAAAATGGGCTGTTGAACTTCAGGAAACACCTCTTCCTCCATTGCTCACAGGGAAAGATAAAAGCAGAAAAAGGGGGCGAGAACCCACCAGAGATAGGGAGAAAAACTGCACTCCACCCAGCTATGGCGCGGAAAACCATTCCCCCGAGATAGGGTGCGAAAATAAAAAATCGACACAGTTTATTTTACGGCTAGCAGGAGGAATGAGAGGAGGGAGTCATCGTGGGAGGAACTGCGGGATATGACGTGAGCATGCACATCATGACACACGGGGCCATTTAAAAAAAAAAAAGCTGCCAATCACATCTGCTGCGCGAATTCCACGGAACGTGTGGAAATGGCAATAGACCATTGTACAATATGTCCGCGGTAGCACGGATAAAAAAAAAAACCACCCGGAAACGTTGCAGTGTGAATTCTACAGAACGTGTGGAAAGGGCCTTAGTATAGCAAACCTGGGAGAAAAGTGGGAGAAGATCCAGTTCTGAGTATAACAGAGTGTTCTCAAAATACAGATAGCCCTTCATTATTTTTACCTTGAGCTTGGTTCTGTGACTGGATATATATCAACTTACGTGGAAGTAAAGCTTCACTAAACTCAATGGGAATCACTTCTGAATAGGTTCATAGAGAATAGTATGGTAAGTTACCTACAGATCTGTGTTACAATTATTATTTCATACCATAGCACATTCCAATGTTTCCAGTATTTGCATTATTTCTCCTCTTGTTAGTGCTGCTCTGGCATGTTAAGTTTGTGTCTCTGAAGTAAAATATTGCCATGGGATTTCTACCTTATTTTGAATAAATCTATCACTATGAAGCAAATCCTGATTAGAGCTTGCAATCTGACATAATAATTGCAATGTTTTTTAATGACCAGTTGATATCCCTTTACTGAAGCTCATTGTTAGCCCATGGTTTCTTCCTACAGAGATCTTTTTGAAATGTTCAGAATGGGAACAGCAATTTTGAAGAAGGTTAACACTTCCCATTTCCTTCCACTAAGTATATATGGGGCGCTTGAACAAGACTGGCCCAAGTCATTTGTGTGTGTGTGTGTGTGTATGTGCACGTGCAGCAAGGGACAAGATGGCAATCTCCTCAGTTCCTTATATAGAAGCCAACAGGTCTTGTTAGCTGAATTTTACTTTAGCTCTGGCAACCTGAAAAGGTCCACCATCACACCTGAGGAGGGTGGGCTAACTCAGCAAGTTCAGGAGACATTGGGACTTTCCACACTACACTGTTATAGTGCTATTATTCCACTTTCAACATTCTGTGGAATTCTGGAGTTTATTGTTTACAGGGGCCAAAAAGCTCTCTGACTATGAATTCTAAAGGCACCTCTCTAAACTGCAAACCCAGGATTCTGTAGGATGTTGAAAGTGGAATAATAGCACTATAACAGTGTAGTTCAGAAAGGCCCTCTGTGCTTCATCCAGATTTGCCTTCCAAAATAAAGGAATAGCTGGACCACGCAGAACAGAGAGTTGTGGGCCTGTTCTGCTTCTTCACCTGCTGCTGGAGACATCTGCCTCAACCTGTCCAATGGTAAAGCTAGCCCTGTTTATGAAGGAACAAACAAAGCAATTACACACACACACAAAGCAGAGATAAACTAAGGAGCGGACTAGAGTGACTGATCCAGTGATCAGTGCAAAAACTGTAACCATCTTGGGGAAACAGAGTACTCCTCTTCAGAAATCTGATCACTTCACCGCTAGGAGAGTACCTGCTGCTTCCTTCAACTTATGATCTGCTTCAGGGATGGGAAATGTGTAGCCCTCCAGGTGTTTAAGCATATCTTCCAGCAGCTCTCACCAGCATAGCTCATGATGAGAATTTCTAGGAGACACAGTTCATCAGCATCTGGAGAGCTGCTTTTTGGTCTATCACATATTTGTAAATAAAGCAAATATTTCCCCCCTCCCCTAAGCCTCCACTGGAAACTACAACCAGACAAAATGCATTCCAAAATGCATCATACACAGAAAGGATATGATTTTTACCTGAATGCATAGTTTACATACTGTTGTTCTGAGATACTAGGGAGGAAAACACAATTATTTCAGGGGTGGGGAGAAGTTTAATGGTAGCATTTTCTATAAGATTACAGCTAAGAACTCCATGTTTAAAAAACCCTCTAGTTATATGATACCAACACTGTGTGTATGTACATGCCTTCAAGTCATCTGCTGACCTATGGCCACCCCACAAATTCCACAGGGTATTCTTAGGCAAGAATACTCAGAGGAATTTTGCCAATTCCTTCCTCTGAAATATAGCCTACAGCACCTAGTATTCATTGGTAGTCTCTCATCCAAGTATTACCCAGGGCTGACACTACTTAGCTCCCAAGATCAGAGAGGATCAGGTGCATTTAGAGTATTTAAGCCCAATGCTAACATCACTTTGCTATAAATAATAGGCTTTGCTGGTTTAGGGTACTATTTTACTTCCCTTTTCATTTGATTTTATATTGGCAACTCATGATTCTAGTGTAGAAGCCCACTCACGGTTTAGCAGCACCCCACACAACAGAGTAATTACTCTTGGTTGAGTGCTATAGCTGCCCACACTTAGGCTGGATAGCCAATCATAACAGAATGACGCCAGTCAGCCAAAAAGCCCATTAGGAAGCAATTCAGGGCAAATGTCCCACCATTTCTGCACTGCATTTAAAACAAACTGCAGGAACATTGCTTTCAGTTCCTTAAAATTACCAAATCAAACCTTCTGGACTAACTCTGCATATATTATTCCACAGTCATATGAACAAAAAAGGTTAATTTGAATTCTGTTTGTTAGTGCTAAACAGAGCATAGAGAATCAATTGTTGACTAGTGAGTCAACACACAGGTAAATCCTACTGATTCAATAAATATCCTCTAGTTGGGACAAACAATAGGATTATTTTCCCCCTAAGTGAGCAGTCAGCAGTTCTGTTGTTCTGTAGGGCAGGAAAAGATGCCAGATGCTGCCAGAAATTTTTGGAGGCTGCCCTTTGCACCTCTCAGAATTTTGCTGTACGTTGTGTATCCACTTGTCATCAAAATGTTCAGAGAGCAATTCAACTACCTATAAGACCTAGCCAGTCTCTATCACTACTCCTGCCACTGGTTTGCACGAGAATTACAGTTCAGTGAATGTCAACAGTTATCAAAGTGCCTTGGAAACAGGTCTATTTGTATTGCTTTCTGCAGCACTGCCACAACAATATCCTTCTGCTCATATTGTTCCAACTCTCATGAATGTTTTATAGAACCAACAGCACACTGTCATGACAAACATCGGCTGGCTAAAGTACATATAAACTTTAAGTGTTGAATGAAGAGACAGGGAATGCAAGTACTAAGCAATGTTTACATCAGTGTCTCACTCACACTCATTTGTGTGGCAGCCTGCACCAACAAAGGCTGGCACACTTCCTTGTCCTTACTAATCTTGCATAGGAAATATGTCAGGACATAAAGAAAGCAATCGTTATATTTCTTTTATCTGCACAAACTAACATTACTTTAAATCTTTCCACCACTGTTCTGCTGCTGCCAGAATCTCTGTGATAAGGAATGAGGCAATGAGTTTTAAGTTGGAATAAATGTTAAGGGAACCAAAATCTGATCACAAGAACCACACACCCAGTAAAGACATGTTCTCAAAATACAACATTAGAAGACTTTACAAGCTACTTCCAGAGTTATTATGGCTTATCTTTTACAAAGGTTTTATTCCTTTTATTTACGGTGCAATGAGAGATGCATTAAAGCCGTAACAACCAACTTCTGTATATTAATACAGTTGGCCCTCTACATTTGCTAGGTTTGAGGGTGCAGGACCTGTGCAAAAGTAGAAAAATTACAAATATCAAAATGTGTGTGTCTGTGTGTCTGTGGGAAAAGGGCTGAGGCATGGTGGGGAGAGCAGTCATCCAGGGCCCAAACCAGGACAGGGAAAGGAGAGGGAAATAGGGTAGGTCAGCATGGTAGCCCTATACTTCCTCCTCCTTGCCCCTCTCCTTCCTTGGATGTGTGTGGGGCATGAAAAGAGGGTTTGTGATGCTGAGAAATTAGGCTGTGAGCCATCCTCAGCTGGCCAGCCAGTGGCTGGTGCAGAAGGAAGAGGACCAGAAGAGGGTTTTTAAAGGTCTGTGTGGCCTAGCTTGATGAAGAGTTCTGGAAAGCAAGAAAGTTTGCACACTTGTATGACTATCTTGTTTTTCTAAATAGAGGTGCTACTCCAGTGATTTTGTTTTTGCTCACAGATCAGAACAGTTACCTATATTTGCTTGCTTTTATTCTCGTTCTGAGTTGCACTTGCTGTAGCCTGCTTGCCTAATTTACTCTTTCCAAGTCTGCTTAATTTAATCCAGTTGGTGAAGCTTTCAAAAAGCCACAATCTGTATTCTGATTACTGCAGAGAAATGTACAGCTCTGTTTACAGCTGTACACCACTAGGTGTATAAATATCACGACAACTGTACCTCAGTCCCATTGTTATGAACATTAGAACATTTTTTTATTACATGACGATACACATCTTTTCCTGCGGCATTTTTAATTCTGCAACAGCATGCCTTTCCCCATCCTCACCTTAAATTCACACAAAAATGCATTACCTTAGAGAACTAGGCTTCCATGACTTGTGATACAATTTGTAAGCACCTGTGAATGAAATCTGGTCAGTGAATCACATTATGGTACAGATGGGGAGCAACTGAAAATTGGCCCCAAGGTAGATTTTGTTGTTGCTGTTGCCAAAATTTACTTTTGCTAGGAAAAGTTCAAACCCTCAGCAGCATATAAGCTACTCTGGTTTGTGTTTCATTTCCTATTTATGTACAGTATTTCATTAGTTTACTAAATATTGATCAAAGTTTCCTTTTCTAGTTTTGTTCTGATTCTTCAATGCTCTTTAGTCTCCAAATAATTTTAAAGCATTGATTTGCCTTCATTTGTTTATGATTCCACTTTCAGGGCATCATACAATTCAACGCAAAGTTAGATTCATTCATATGCCTATGGAAAGAACACATAATAAAGCTTCTGTTCCAAATGAAAGCAATGCAAACAGACTCTGCTTATGCAATTTGCTGGCTATTGTACTATGGAACAAAAGCCAGAAAACTGGGAACATCAATCCAAAACCCTACTGAAATGAATAACAGCTAGCTAGCTAGATACCTGGAAGCTTTATTTTCTTGGAATTGGTTTATTAAAGACTTACCAACAGATAGCACATGCATGAAAGCCCAAAAATAACCATCCGTATCAAACTGCAAAATAAAACATTAAGGTACAGAAAGATAAACACGTCCTTCATAATGGGTTTCAAGAAGTAATGGTGGCAAAAACAAGCATTTCGTAGAAAGGACTACAACTTTGTCTCAATTTCAGTTTTGTTTATTGGTTACTTGGCACATCTTTCTTCTCATGTTGCCACAGGAAAAGCAATAAAATAAGAGATGCATACGTTTCTGTATAACCATGTAACAGTTAAAGAACAAAAGAAGAGGTTAGCTCAAATCAGGAATGTTATTAAATCTGTTTTTAAATTACACAGCAGGATTGGGTAACTTATGGCTCTCCAGCCATTGTTGGGCAGTAGTTCTCATCAGACTTGACAAGTATACCCAGTGGTGAAGGATCACAGCAACCATGGTCAGGGCTGGAGCTATATAATGAGATCTAATGAGACAATTGCCTTAAGTGGCAGAACACAGGGTGTGGTGAATATACTCCTCCTCCTCCTCCCACAGGAACTCATTCCATTTGGAAAACAGCCTATAGAAAGTTTCCTGCTGTGCCAGAGAAGAAGATGGGCAGCAGTGTCACATTTGTACCTGCCCTGCCATAGAAAGGGGAGGAAGAGGGGAAGATGGCGGCAGCAGCAGTGGTTCTAGCATACTCTATGTGGCACTGAAAGGCATTGGTGCACAGCAGCCAGCTGTTGTTCATTTGTTTAATGCTCCTAGAGATTCCAGGAACTCAAGTGCTGTGGAGAGCTGAACTGGGGAAATCAGCTATACATGTGCAATTCCGAAAAATCTCTGGCCTCTGTGCACCTCTTCCTCCTATTTCAGTGGTGTGTAGGGGATGGTACAGCCATGGCTGCTGAACTACCATGTTCTTTATCCTCCTGTTTACTTCCCCCACCCAGCAAGGAGAACACAGCAGTACTGCTGATACTACCATCTACCACCTCCTTCTCTGAAAGGGTGAATCCAGATGAAGGGTAATAGTTTCATTGTCATTAGTAGCCTTCTCCTTCTAGGCTAAGCGTGTAATTGTATTTTATTCGTTTTATTAGAAGATTTTTAGTCTGCTTTTCTGTGAGAAACACAACCATTAGAACTTCTAGCAAGTAATTTATTAAAACCAAAATGCCCAAACAGCACAAAAGATTCAAAGCTAATTTACCAAGATGAGTTAGAAACTGAGGATGGGAAATTAAGCCCAGTTATGGAGGAGATCCGTTGCATGGCCAAAAGAAGAACACCTAGGAGGGGGAAAAGAGCAGCCTTTCTAGAGAGTGCAATTTCTTTATTTGTTATACTTATATCCTACTCTTCCTTCAAAGAGCTCCTCCTCATTTTCAGGGGCAGGTTAGCCTAAGAGATGTGGAACGTGAAGGTCACTCCATAAGGTTCATGGGCAAGTAGGGATGTGAACCTGGGTCTCTCCACTCTTAATCCAATTTGCTGACAACCACACGCTTTGCAACACCAGTTGCTCAGCAAAGGGGATAGGTTCGCATGAAAGGAAGTCCCAGTATTTATACTGATTTGGAAGTAGGCCTCAATGAAAAGAGTTTTGATTAGGAACGGACAGTATTGGGTTGCATGCTTCATAAAATTAATACAATGTGCAGTAATGGAGTCCAGAGAAACTCTAAGAAACCTCTAAGAAACAATAGATTGAAATATAACCAGTATTGTTTTGATTGTAGAAATCCTTTTTGGGGGGGGAAGGGGAGCTAGAAAACATCCATACAAACAACGGTTTAGGGGGGAAAGGACTTTATCCTCCACAAAAGCAGTTTGTTAAACTCTTGTTTGTATATAAATGCCCTAAGCTGATTTTGATCAACATTTTTGTACCATTTGTTATGGTACCCTCCACTGTAGATTGTGTTTGTTCCTCAGAGCTTCAAATGATTTTTTATTCCCAGTAGTCAATATTAAGTGAAAATTTTACCTATTCAATGGCAGCTGATGGCAAAGATCACTAAGGTGCATTTCCAGGGCACAACATACAAATGGGCAAGAGCTTTCACAGCATGTTCAGAGTTTGTTGTGAAAATAGCCAACCAACCTACCTGTGGGTCATATAAGGGAAGGCACCCTGCTGCTAACAGAAGAGTCAGCATTCTGTATTGAAGAAAAATGCTGTGTGACTATCTCGCACTGATGTTCACTCACAGTGGAATTACAAACACATTTTCATATGATTTTAAAATATTATTACCAATATTAATATTTCTCTCTTACACTTCCACCAAGTAACCTGGGAAATGCATATAGTTCTTCTTCACTGTTTATTTTTACCCACAGACAGAGTCACCATGAGCCCTTTGTAGCCTGTGGTCCATTGCCCAACTAAGGGTGGGCAACTATACTCCCATTGGCCAACAACATTGATAGGCAATGGTGAGGGATTATAGGAGCTAGAGTCAATATCTATACAGTTCCAGTCAGCATTAGCAATGGATTTCAGTAACTGCAGTGATGCAATACAAAGCATGCCTAACTGCCCCAGTCTTTCTATTAAGTTATTTTTTAAAGCCATAAAATGCATTGAACTGTGACAATCCTCACACAAATACCATGTGCTATCTGGGAGATTCTGTGATTGGATGTTATACTCTGTTATGCACTTTGCAAAAGCAACTGTGGACAAATATGAGAATCAGGGCTATAGTGTGCACACAGAGGGGCTTATGCTTTCTCTTCTGTCAATTTTCCTATGGAAATTACTTCACAGAAGCTGATATTAATTGCAGGGATAATTGTTGTGGTCAAATACAATTGTCACAAGCAACAGCTGACTTCTGAAACATTTTCTTGATTTATCTCCTTAAGCACCTTTAGATACAAAATTAAAATCTGTTTCATGTTTTCAATGTTTTTTAATCAATCATGGTTAATAATGTCTTAAAGTTCTGTAGGCCTAGGAGCAAAGGCCTAAATCGAGTTCAACAGACCCAATACTTAGATCTAAGTGATTCAAACAACGCACTTTAGCTGGGACTAGGAATTAAATATAAACTCATCATCTTTTTGCCAAGTTTTTTTTAAATCTTAATTTTTTTAAAGGTTTTTTTAAATCTTAATTTTTAAAAAATATAATCACAAAGTAAAAATTCTGTTTTTGAACTTTGCTTATCCAACTCATCCCAAGTAAAGGATACACATTTCTTAGTCCTAACTAGAATTCTCAGAATAGGAAATTTTACCACAGTTAAAAGAAAACCATATAAATTAATAAATAGAAGTGCTAGTCCTCAGAAAATTCTATCTAATGAGCCAAGGAAAGATGCATATAATTATGACACCTAACAAAGCCAAACTGGTTCCCTGGGGATAACCTGTAGAGTAATGTGAGCTTTGATCTAGTTTAAGATCACTGAACCGAGTTCTCATTTCAAATCCAGTTAGGCCATTACTAATTTGTCCCACTGTCTGCAATGAGATCCAAGTTTAACAAATTTTGTCTGTGGAACCAATCCAGTGTTCTACATAGCTTGACGTTTACGTTTAAAGCTTTTCTGTATTTAACTACGGATAACTTGTCTTGTGAAGAGCAACAGCGTGCCATCTTTTTCACATCTGCCTCAAACTGTTCTGCTAGTCCAGAAGCTAGACTCTCTGTTGAAGTCCATGAATCTTACAGATTGAAACTTACCTACATATTTTTATGGCAGATATCTGCTGTGAAGAAAATAAAATGTTACCAAAGGGCTGGAAAGATTAACCACAGAAAGCAAATTTTATTTCATGTGCTTGGAGATTTTCTTGTTTTCTATTGTTGTTTTAGCCATATTCTTGCATCACCCTGATGTTTGTAGAATGAAAAGTGGAATAATATGTTTTAATACATACGTAAATGACATACTGTTACGCATGTATTTAGATTTTCAAATATTTTCAAAATAGAACCTCTGTTATTGTGGCACCAGTAGCAAAACCAGGTAACTCATCTTGAATTGCTTCTAATGTACCTTTTGAAAACATAGTCTGGGCAAGACAGAAAGGCAGTTAAATGCAATCCAAATAAAATACAGTATTTTATTTACTTATATAAAAGTGTATTATTCTTTTCTTTTTTTGTTGTTTGCAAGGAACAGCCTGCCTGCAGCTTTTTTGTTAAGCACTAGAACATACTGTATAAGAGGCGTCCTTGGGAAAGAGAACTTCCCTCAAGAATGACACGTTCAGCATAGGAAACCAAATGCCTAGAGGACACTTGGATGATATTTGAAGGGGGAAATCTATTTTCTGCAGGGGTTGTTGCCTTCTGAGACCACGTGGGGCACCAGTGTGACCCTCATCCTCCAGCAATCGCCCACTCTTGCTCAAATGGAAGATAATTTGACAAAATAAGGGAAGTCATATAGAACAAGCTTGTTTTCTGCTGCTCCAGAGACTAGGACATGGAAAAAATGGCTTCAAACTTCAGGAAAACTGATTCTACCTAAACATTAGGAAGAACTTCCTGACAGTAACAGCAGCTTAGTGGGATATACTGCTTGGGAGTGTGGCAGAGTCTCCTTCTTTGGAGGTTTTTAAATAGAGGTTGGATGGCCATCTGTCAGGAATGCTTTGATTGTATATTTCTGCAAGGCAGGGAGTTGCATTCAATGGTCCTTGTGTCTCTTCCAGCTTTATGATTCTGTGATTTAATCTTCCCATACATATAGAAGTCAGTGAAATGACATCCTATTTACTAAGAATAGGTTAAGCCAAGTCAAGTTAGCTGCACTTAGTTCCCACCAATATCAATGGCACTTAAATTAGTCATGATTATCTCTTTCTTGGACTTCAGTGTGCCCTATGTGTAGCTAACCTGAATTTGTATCCAAATCCTGGTAGATTCTGGGAGTGATAATCTAAAAAGGAATCCTTTCCAAGCTCTGAGTAGGATGGTAACATGAAAATGAGGAAGATCTTTCATTAAGGTATCACCAGCACAGGATACAACCTTTGTTCTGGATTTAGCTCAGCGCTAATTTTGACCATTTGATTTGACAAAAGCCTGCTATATATGGCCCCTTACAATGAGAAACTGTATCATACAGAATCTCTTCCTTTTCCTCTTATATTGTACTCCAAAATGCACACTCCCTCCAGAGAAAAATTTAGTATTACTAAATAAATAAATTTTCATTTCCAATACATCTGAACTATTTCCCTATTAAAATTTTTAAAAATAAACAATCATATTGGTAAATGGATTATTTAACACAACTAAGAAAACATAACTAAGAAAATTTATTTACGAAGCCTTGCTACAGACTTCTTACCATTACAAGAAATCAATTTTGCCATACCTCTTTCTGCACAAATGTTTCGATTCCATATGTTATAACTTCTGCAGCATTGTGTAAGGTAAGAAAGATAGGAATTGGCTGCCAGGAAAGAAAATGTGACCAATAAGATTAGCAACTGTTTGTTATTTAAGCATCTTTCTGTGAGATAGTACTGAAGACCCGGCATTTTCTAATGAACTCGCAGAGTTAGACAGAAAGAAGTGCCATCTCCAACATGTGATGAACTCTGCAGTTGTCGTAGATGAAATATACTAAAAACTCAGTAGGGCAATTTCTGTCTATTTCTTAAAACTTTAAAGTAATGAGAATTTAGGGAAGCACAGTGAGCAAGAAAGTCAACTTCCTATTCTCATGTTGCTTTCTGGTAGCTAACAACTGTACTTTTCTGTACATACTGCCATCAGCATAACTACTTACACTTTAGCAAGTATGGCCCTTTCTGCAGCACTCTCCCATTCTGCAATGGGCAAAGGAGGAGGATGGGACTGCAACAACGCTTCTGCACGACGTTGTCACAGTCGTGTCCTTCTCCCGCCCTCAGGCAGTGCAACCGCATATTAAACCATTGATGGGTTTTCCCCATCAATGACACACAGTCGCACCACCATCCCACACTTATCTATCCTGCAGAAGCCGCAGAAGCACCATGGCTGTGCTTCCTGCCCCAGCGCAGCCTAGGAAACTACCGAGTCACTCCTGTCATGCTCCCCTCCCAGCAGAGCGACTGCCAGGACTATCAGAAACTGCACAGCAAATGGAGTTGAAATAGACTGCCTTTATTCAATTTATTCCTAACCATGTCCATGGTCAAGTACTTGAAGCGTGCTACAGATGCTTAAATATATTTCCCCCTTCATTACAAAACCCTGAAATGGCCAGGACCCCCACTGGACGACTTGGTGAAAAAGGAGGGTGCGGAAAGGGCCTATGATACAGCATTTAGCACTGAGTGAATAGGGAAACTTTCTTATATGGAACAACACCATTCAACTGGCACTTACAACCAAGTGCTGCAGTTGTTAAGAATATAACACTCAGCACTTTAAGAATTAAAGAGATCTTAGAGAGAGCAGCAATGAGATGGTTAAGTGATTTTTAGAGACTCAAAGTCTCCTCATCTCTTATCCATCTGTCCCTAGCTTTCTGAGAAAGTGATATGCTTAGGGATCTTTCTATCTCTTTCTTCCTGCACTCTTAACTCTCTTGTTTCTTCAGCCATTGGTGTCTTGGCTCCTTAATCAGAACTGCAATCATCCCATCCCGTTCCCCTTCCTTCCTGGTAATACATTCTCTTTCTCCACTCCTACTCCAAAAGTAAATCAGCATTTTATAGTTCCTAAGCATGCTCACAAATCATTAGACTGTTTGGTAGGGCTCCTTCTCCCAACCTGAAATTCTTCTGTTGAACATGTTTTTTGTTCTGCTGCAAATCTTAGGGTTCCCTGCCAGTATCTCTCTCTTGTGAGTGATGTTAGCTAGGCAACACCACCCACAGTACAAACGCTGAAGACAGAGAAATGATATACTGCACATTATGTCCTGCTAAATAAATTGGCTTATTGTTCCAGAAATGGAAGGAATATGGAAAACTTGGAATATTAAAGTGTAAAACTGGGGAGGAAATCAGGTAGCCTTCCAAATGTTGTGCACTGAAATTCCCAGCATTCTTGCTGTTGGCAATTTTTAGGACTGCTGGTACTTGTAATCCAATCTCATCTGGAGGGCCACATGATCTAGTAAATGCAGTTTAGCCCCCAGAGGTTTTTTTAAAAAACTTCCAAAATGCCCCCAATGACCTCTAGGCAGAGGGCACCTCCACCATATTTGGAGGCTCTCCGGGCCCCCAAATGGTAAAAAAAAAAAAGTTATTTTTTAAGTATTTTTTTGGCCCCAAAAAGGGCAGTGTCGGAGATGTTTCCACTAGATTTTAGCAGCCCCCTGGACCAATTTAGGCCACTGAGAAGCCTTTTTGCAGAAGGAAGTGAACAATAAGTGACTTCTGTCACTTCCTGTTGTTAAAAATACCTCTGCTGGGCCTAAAATGGTAAAAATGGCCCCTAAGGAACATGAGAGAGAGAGAAAAAAATTCTTTTTGTTTTTGCAGAGATGAGTGGGGGGTGCAGACCCCGAAGGCCTCCTGGGGCACCAATGCAGCTCCCCAACCTTCCGCCGTTGCCCACCTCTGCTTTAATGAAACACCTTTCAGGTATACAATGTATAGCTCAACTGCTGACATGTCTATTTAGAAGCAAGTCACATAAGTCACAAGGACTTCTGAAACATAGGACTCTGATTTCTACATTTGCTCTTTAAATACCTTTAGAATTTAAAAGGTAGAGTATTTAAACATACATATCCCCTTTATATTGCCTCTCCAATCACTGAGCAGAGATAAAGGCAGAGGTTTCCTTTACGGAACAGCAGGGAGAGGGGGCATACGGAAGTGTGCTATGTGGAAGAGGGACACACAGCTGGGTCTGGCCTGCAGGTTGCCTATTCAGGACCTAAATTATCTTGTACAAACAACTTTATATAAAGTTGAACACTTGGATTATGGGAATAGCTTTATTAGATATTTATTTATTCATTTAATTCATTTTTATCTAGTCTTCTTCCCAATAATGGGACTAAAGGCAGCTAACAACATAGTTAGAACAATATAGATAAAAAATCATATAAAACATTCATAAAAGCGTAAAATATAAGATTAAAAACAATCAGACAATTTATGAAACTAAAACATTACATATTAAAAATATTAAAATACACTGAAAGGCTATATAAACCTTAAAAACAGAATTGCACAGAATTAAAAGCCCAACCCTAGATATCAACGAGCCTCTTTTAAATTCTTCTCCATAATTCAATTTTAATTCTTTTTCTTTTTATAATTCTCCTCTTGTAATTTTTTTTCTGTTAAAATTTATATTACAAAAGGAACATGGCTAAGCATTAACAGATTGTTTGGATCTAAAGGTACAGTAGCTATATTGGGTTCTTTTTAAATACGTAGGAACTTGTAAAAAGCAATTTTAGACAAACAAAGCAGGCATACGGACAACAAACAAATTTCAGCAGGATCAAGTTAAAAGAACGTTAAAAGGAGACCAACATCTAACATAGGCCTCTTGAATTAGAGCACAATAACTGTGAACTAAAGAAACAATGCTTTTCCTAGGAAAGCTGACACCAAACTTTACATTCTCCCTTTTCTGCAGACATGTTAACAAACACACACACACCCCTTTCCCCTCCCTTGTGCTACTGGCTCTTCCTTGAGCCAAGAGAAATGTGTTCTCCTGCCAACAATGGCTCCAGATTGCCCAGCTCTGCTAACCTTCACCAGATGTTTATTGTCTTTGATGATATTTTTTAGTAGCTTTCGTCTTTTATAAAAGAAAGCACAGTATGTTGGGCTTGCCAGCCAGAAGGAGCAAATTCCCATCTCTTCCCACCAAAACATTTTAAGCCTCATAATAAGCTATGCAATCTCCATTCATCTCCAAAACTAGCTTCAGAAGGAAGGAAGGAAGGAAGGAAGGAAGGAAGGCAGGCACAGAAACACAAAGCTAAGGAGGGCTCGGTTCTACAGACAGCAGCCTGGTAGGGACATAATGTTTAGCCAGGTTTATCATCCTTCCTGCTTAAGGATTAGACCTAAGGTCTATCTAACAGTCTATTTATACAGTGGTCCATCAGTTCCCTATGGGAAGCCTGAAAGCAGTACAGAAACAGCACTATCCCTCTAAAATTGCCTAGCAACTGATATACAGAGGTCTACTGCCTCTGATACTGGAAGTGGTGTATAGGTATACTAACTGTCTTGAATTTATCCAGACTCCTTTTAAACCCAAGTTGTCAGCATTAACTATCTTTGGTAGCAGTGAATTCCACACATTGCACAGTTAAACTGCAAAGAAGTTTTGCTTGACTCCAGAACTTTTTGTACATATCTTTTTGTACTACAGCTCCCCAAATCCCAGAGGGAATCAGGCAGTTGTAGTCCAAAAACAACTTTTCTAAACTCTATAAGAAGTAGCAGTGAAACAAAACCATCACTGTTTGCTGATCATTCTGTGCAGACTTGGAGTTATGCCTTGTTTCTTCCCTAAAAAACCAGAACCAGAAGCCATAGTTTGTTGCTAACACATGACTCTGGTTCATCTGAAAGAGATTTATCAGCATTCCTGCTTCTCACCTAACAAGAAACAAACCAAGGTCAGACACTCTGTGGTTTGTTTAGCCAGTTTTGTTTGCAAAAGAGACAGGTCAAAGCAATGAGGCAACATGGACCACTGTACCATTAAAGCACAGTAAGACAGGGTTCCCCCAAAAACCTAACTCCACAAGCAGGGATATTTTTATTGGGCCAAATCCAAAGCATAAAGTACAGTCCAGAGATAACTTCAGAAATTAAACATTCTCTGCCTAAGAAAGGAGCAGTTAGCTTTGCATAGGGCAGAGGGCTTTATCACACCAGCCTGTTGTCTCATACTGCTATAGAAAGATTCATTATCACACCAACTCTGCAATAACGCTACGTTGCTGGTTTGATAATGGCATAATTGCAGCATGGTGACCACCAAAGGCAGCGCAAGAGTGCAATTACACCAAAAGTAAAAAAACAAAAAAACAAATGTACTGGGGAATGGAATAAAAGCAACGTTGTGCACCTGCATCATGATGTCCTCTTTGCCCAGACACTGGAAGTGCAATGAGCTCACCTTGCTTGGGGATAGGGAAGGGCAAAAGGGAGAGCAATGCCCATTGACACCACATGATTGCTGCAATATTGGAACCGCAGTGGAATGACACTATCACACCAATACACAATAGTGGAAATGCAGCGTTATTGGAACCATTCACAGGTATTTCCCATGGATGAAAAAAGGCAACCCAGTAACAACAGGAGAGTGATAAATCATGTGATCAGAAGAGATCAAAAACAGAACTAAGCCATTGCAATCATGTAATAATCTGGTTTGTGACAAAACCCAGGGACAGCTGGATCTCAGGAGAAGTTACTTTTCTGTTGCTAATGGAGTTGAAACTTTATTACTTTTCTTTTATTGTTTTTTGTCCCTAGTTCTCAAGTGGCTAATAAGGGGAGTGGCCACTGCCTGCATTTAAATCCCTACGTACCATCGTATCTGACAACATCTCAGATAAAATGTAGGTCTGTCACTCTAACATCATCACCATTTTAGTCCAGTGTGGTTTTTTAACATCTTTGCCTGATGAAGAAGCCAGTGAAGCTTCGAAAGGTTGCATATTGCATTTTATGCTTTGGAGTTGGCCCAATAAAGTTATTGCTGTTTCTGGGTTTTGGATCTTGACGTATTTTGCTGCATGGCCAGCATGGCTACCCCTGAATATTCTTCCCCAAATCCTAGCTTACAAGGTTTGAAGTTCTGAACCGGGAAAGCATGTTGAATAATCTCTACAGCATTTTAAGTGCAGAAATCAATTCTTTGTCTTCATAACCACTCTGGATTAATATTCACATTTTACATTGGTTTTACAAATCAATCAGTTCAAAAATGCTATCCACTGAGTTAATGGCAGAATAAGAATCTGAACTTAGGACATGCCCAATTTGGGTTCTCATGTTTTTCTAATACAGTGCATAATTACCCACTTAGCCTGGGGAATTAAGTTGATTTTTATTTCAAGTCACTCACTCAGTACAAACATAAATAATGTAGTAAAACTTGACTGGTCTGGTGACGGAACGAAAAGCCACTGCAGTAATTCAGGAAAGATATGACATAACAGAGTGTCTGTCCTATTTATACATCATGGATTTTGCAGAACAGAAAATCAAAAAGGGAAAAGAAGACAACATGTCCCTAAATGGGCTTAACCTTAAGATCTTTATGGAAGAGCTTTCCTTTTGTCCTTCCACTATCACAGGTACAATTGGTTAAGATATCAGAGAAAGCTTTCTCACGGCTGCTCTCTTGCTGCAGAAATCCCTACCACGGGAGGCTAAACTGCCTCCCTCTGTGATCTCTTTTCACTGGCAGGCAAAGACCATTTTATTAAACAGTGTTTACAAGGGCCTTTCACTTAGGCATGCTGTATATTTATCTTATGTTTTATATGCATTTAAACTTTTTAAAAAAATATTTATATCATGGTCTATTTCATGTTCTTTAAAAAGTTTTAAACCACATATTGTTTTAACTGTATGTTGTTATAATTTTATATTTGGGTCCCATACTGGGAGAAAGGCAGGGTATAACATAAGCAAACATACAGACAGACATGAGATATAAATCACCTGAGACAAAAAGGTTCACACAAACTAACAGCACAGATACAAGCTTTCCTGCTGCCTAAGGTAAGAGAAGCCACGCTGATGCTTTACTACTGCGGCAACTACTCCCTTGCCACAAGTGAGATAGTGACAACCCAAGATATTTTCACAACTGATGTGAAAGATCCAGATTGTCAAGTGAAGATGCCCAGCTCCATAGGGTAGCCAGTTCAGGATCATCCCAGGCCCTGAGGTTTTGGGGCCAAAGCCTGAGACCTATGGACAGCCCCTGGTGACATCACTAAGTGTTATGCTTTAAGTACCAACCACAGTTTCTCACAGCTTTCAAATCAAACGCATATACACAAGCACAGAACATATTTTCCTGACTGGAAATTACAACAGAAATGTTAGTCAAAGGGGTTGTTCCCACATTAAGATGAAACAAGGGGATTAGTGCTTCTCACTTTCTTTAGGAGATGGGATGCAGAACATCTAATCTAGCCTATGTGCTTCTAGCTGGAAGAAGGATGCAGAGCAGGGATGAGTCCTGGTGCCTCAACAACTCAGAGGAAAGGAGAAACCTAAGTAAGTACTGTAAACTCATAGACCTCCCAGAAGCTCTGCAAGTTACAGCAACAAATCAATCAAGCCTTGCAAACTGCTTTCCAGCTGACTGGAGTTTTGCACACAGCCCTTTCCTGTTGCCTGCAGCTCAACCCACCAAACTTGGGAGAATGTGTATCCTTGTCTCTCACCTAGAGATGACCCACAAAAACTAGAGACTCTAGGCCATGCCTGAGGTTTGACAACCCATCCTTTGAGTTGAAGTTGCTTAAAGACTCTAGAAGTATTTGGAAGTTTGCCAACTACTGTCACCACACTAAGTCAAAGACTTTAACCTTAGCATGCCATTCAAGGTAAACAATGACAACATTGACACTGACAATAAAATGGCATGTCAGATCCAGCTCGTACAGATATCTTACCAATCTGGATAAGGCCCTGGAACCTGAATAAATAATGCCCACAAAAAGTGTAGACGCTGGAAGCCATGACAGAACTTCAGACCTATAAAAACAAATTGAGCATGCAGTTATTTATTGAATTTATATGCCACCTTTCTCCCAAAGTGGGATGCAAGGCGGCTTTCAAAAAAGTTAAAAACATTAATAACTTATTTAAAACAATTAAAAACATTAAAAGACAAAAAATTATAAACACATACATTTTTTTTAAAAAAACCTGCTTACATATTAAAAGCCTGTTTAAATAAGAATGTTTTTGTTTGCCAGAGAGGAGAGCAGGGAGGGAGCCAGCCGAGCTTCCTGAGGAAGGGAGTTCCAAAGGGTGAGAGCAGCCACTGAGAAGGCTCACTCTTATATCCACACCAGGTGAGCCAGAGATGGTAGCGGGACCAAGAGAAAGCCTTCCCTTAAAGCTCTGGTAGGTTAGGATAGGGATATACAGTCTTTCAAATAGTCTGGGCCTAAGCTGTATCGGGCTTTATAAGTCATGATCAGGAGTTTGAATTAGGTGAGGAATACTCACAAGTGGTTTTGCCAGTTTCTTCTTCTGAAATATAGCCTACAGTACCTGGTATTCATTGGCAATGGCCCATCCACATACTAACCAGAGCTAACCTCGCTTAGCTTCTAAGATCAGACAGGATCTGATGCCTTTAGGGTATTTAGGCTGTACACTGAAAACTATCAACAGCTAATGACAGGCAGCCATCCTACAGAATAATTGGAAAGAAGTGCCATTGCGTCCAAAAGGGCTCACTTCTAAGTAAAGTATATATGTAAATAATTATTGCATTTTCTTTTTTTATGTGTGCTTTCAGGCTATTAGATGCCTCAGGGGATCTTTTTAAAAAGCAGTTGCCAACTTACTTACTCTGAAATTACCCAAACCAGTTGGTTAGGTGTGTATCCCACACCTTTTAAGGCCATCAGTCACAGCAGAAACTTATCTGAATCAAACTGGAATCTACTATAATTCCACGGTTGTGAACTTGAAATCAGATGCCTGCTGGAAACAAGCAATGCCATTTCAGGTTCAGCAACAGTGGAAAAATAAAGCCCCAGAGCCTGAGAACTAGCTGTATGGAAAACAGAGATCACTGACCACAAGGTGAAGTTCTAGGAATCCCTGAAATGTTTGCATCTCCAATACAGCCATATGAAAATGTAGTGGAAAAGGCCATTAGAACTGTTCCCATGAAGTAACCACAGGATTTCTGTGCTGCCAAGAGGGCTCTTTTTTTCAGGGCAGGAAAAGAATGTCTAACATGACAGGAAATACTTGAATAATATTCCTCACACATGTCAAGCCAAACACAGATCAGGCTCAGCGCCTGCTATAATGACTATGCAGTTTGGAGTAGAAAGAAATATATGACTTAAGGCAGTGGTTCCCACATTTTTTACCCCTATGACCCCCTTTACATTTATATGAGGATGTTGCACCCCTCTGCTCAACATTGTCCCCCTTCCTCCCCCGTGTCCTATTCTATGCCTTTCTCTCTTTCACAGACCCCTCATGCCACACCTGAGAAAGTGCCCTGTGATCACTAAGAGGCGTGCGCCTGCTACACCAACGGTGGAATGTTTCGAGAGGCCGAGTGGGAAAAACATAAAAAAGAAGCCGGTTTTTGCTATGTCTGAGGTTAGAAGAAAACCAAATGGGGGAAGACACTTTGCATCACTCTTTTACAGAGATCAGTCAATCCTCAATAGTGCATGCATGTGCACGCGTGCACACGTGCGCACACACAGAGAGGTTTGCCTTTCTATTACACATTTTCTGTACTTGTAGGCAGCACTTGCAGGCTGACTACTTGCAATCCCCTCTACTCTCTCTGCACTCGAATGAAGGGAAGCGCTATTTCCCCATCCA
Organism: Iguana delicatissima; assembly: GCA_948472985.1. Classification (NCBI taxonomy): domain Eukaryota; kingdom Metazoa; phylum Chordata; class Lepidosauria; order Squamata; family Iguanidae; genus Iguana; species Iguana delicatissima. Next base: position 125,836 of record CAOKZL010002918.1, read on the forward strand.
GGCATTCCAAAAAGCAAGAAGTGGCACCACAGTGGAGAGAGCAGAGCGGACCATTTTTCTTTTAGGTTCTCTTGAGATGGACTAAACTCTTGCTTGGCATCAGTCTACTCAGATAAGGGGATGGTTCCTTTTTGACAAGAGTTAAATTACAAAACTTAGACTGACCCATGGATAAGTCAACCCTGGTTTTTTGGGTCGATTTTTTGACTAAAATTTTTAGACTTAGGGCCCTATCACACTATACCTTTATAGTGCTATTATTGTACTTTAAACACCATGGTTCCTGGGATTTGCAGTTTCGGGAGAGGCATTTCAAATTCTCAGACTCTTTTTGCAGGACACTGTTGTCCCTGCACAGGGACAGAAGAGGAGCAGGACTGTCATGACATTTCTGCATGACAGTGTCACGGTCCCATCCTTCTGTCACCAGGCACCTTGACTATGGATTAAATCATTGACAGGTCTTTTCCATCAATGTCTCACAATCGCACAACCATCCTGCACATACCTGGCCTGCAGAAGCACCAGAAGCGCGATGGAGGCATTGCTCTTCTTGCCCCAGTGCAGCCTGGGAAAGTGCCCAGCTGCACGGCGAAAGGAAGAAGCATGTCCATCGCGCTTTCTTCAGCAGGAAGCCAGTCCAGTGCAGAGGGGAGCACTCCCTTCCCAGCAGAGCGACTGCTGGGATCGCCACCGGAACACAATGGGGCAAGGTAAGGTGCAGAAAGGGCCTCAGTCAGAGAGAGCTTGGGTCTCACTAAACTACAAACCCCAGAATTCCACAGAATGTTGCTATGGCAATTAAAGTTGAATGACCTAATGGGATAGGGCCCTTATACATGTTTATATACAATATTTATATGTGGTCTCTTTTTATGACTTTATATAGCTCTTGAAAAAAGCCTTTGAAAGCATCTAGAGGCCAAAATGTGTTAGTCTTTTTATCAATAAATCATTTATCCACTGAACACCTTGAGATGTGTCTCCAGTTCTTTCTGTGGATGTGATTGGATCCTCCTCAGGTTTTGCTTCTTTAATAAATCCACTAGGTCACAAAGGTTTTAATAAGAAGCTATTTGTGCCCCTCCATGGGTACTGAAGTCTACCCCACAGAAAAAAAATCATTTTATCCTGCCAAATGTCCCAAGCCTTGTGGGGCTGGAGACATAACTCGTATTTCTTTGCATTCATTGGAGTTACTTTTTCATGTCTGTACTGCCCTACTACGATGCCTCTAAATGCAGCAAAATGGCAAACAGCACCTCCCACAGGTTTCACTAACAGCCAAATTGGGGTAAAAGCCATTTTTTTTTTACCTTTTCCCTTTTTCCAAATGGGGAGAAAACCTCTAGAAATTTTGAGATTTTCCAATTTTTGTTTGCTTGCTTGCTTGCTTTGATTGCACTTGCTTATTCAGAAGTTGCATTCAATCTCTTTCTAGAAATATGCCAGGTTTCTCTCCCTTCCACTTCCGTTGTGCTTTTCCCCTTCATCTTCCCATTGATCATGTGTCACAACCAGTCTCATGCAAGCTTTCAGAAATGTCCACAGAGCCTTTTTAGGTTCAAGAGTTACAGTCAAAGTGCTAAAGTACTTTAGCAATATGACAGTAATTAAGCATTAGGATGATTTTGTTTTAGTGCTAACACATCTATTGCCTTCACCTGATCTCCACTGAATCTGTGTACTGGAAGCAATAGCTGTGTTTACTGGCAGTGGCCCTCTTAGCTAGTTCTGAGAATGTAGAAACACAAGAAGAAACTATAGATACATTTCACTTCCAAAAGTACTGGGTTAATTTAGACTGAGCTGTGGAATGGGAATGCAAAGTCCTCAGCAATGGCAGGCACTCTACAGGAAATATTTCAGAATGAAGAAACATCATGTATATCTCCAAAACAAAATTGTTTTATGCAAGAACAAAACCTGGGATTATCGGAGACTTTTTTCTTGTCTGGAGTCTCTCAGAGTGGGAGGTGTGGAAGTGAAAATAGTATGTACAACCTTCCAAAGTCCCACCAAACCCTGGAACAGCCTACTTTCAGATTTTAACACAGTTAGCATCGCAGCTGCAGTCTCATGTACAGAATATGCATCGCAGTTCCCTCAAATTTTGTTGGTGTTTAGGTACTCTGCACTTATACAAACAAAGCCAAAAGGAAGTTTTGGCAATAAGGCAACCACAAGGAAGCAACTCATTAATCCTAAAGCTCACTTGTTAATCTCACAAATTGCATATTAAATGACCTGAATCTTGTGTCATTATTGTTGATCAGAATTTTTGACATTCCAATGTTAATTTCTCTCCAGGTTGCTAACTCTCATGAATGTATATGACAATGCATTATATGGTAATATATGTTACAATACACTTATTCCATACTTCCCTGGAAGATGACATTCTTAGAATAAGTTAAACATTGCCACCAGTTTAGGTTTGGCAACCACCAGTTACAGAAAGATCTATATTCATAACAATATAATTATGAACATGTAATTTACTCCCCAGACATGAGTCTGAAATGTTACAGTACATTTATCTGTATGGCTCACAGGAATGTCTCTCAGTCCAAGAATTCAAAGAAAAAAATCTTAGCAATGTTGAACAAATAGAGAATAATAAATCAGAGTCACTTCTATGTTGGGTTAACAAAAGAACAAATCAATGTTCCCTTGAAAATATATAATTTTTTCATAGGCTCAGTACTAGAGGGTGGCAACACTGAATAATAAATGCTCTGCCTCATAAGAAAGAGATTGCCTCCCTTTTTGGAAAAATGGGTAACACTGTTCTTCATCTAACTCAACAGTAGTTCTAAGATACATGGATAACTCTTTGACTATGGTTATGCACTGGAAAGGAAAGGGGGAAACTCCAGCTAAAAAAGGAAGAGTTAGTCATAGGTTGGTTCAAAGATGAAGGAATAGTGCTTTTGCCTGAATCTGCAGACACTGGAAAAGTTATTTTTTGATCCCAAACTCCCAGATTTTCCCAGCCAAGCACATCCACTTTCCCAAAATCTGTTGAATGAGATAGTGTCACAACCCGTTGTGAAGGATCATGCTCACAGTACAGATGTGCTCTAACACAGACATACCTAAACCACTGTTGCTTCATTTCTGGATGGCAGTAATGGCACTGAATGTCTTTTACCAGGGTTGCCTGGTAAGCTGGCTGTGCCTCTTTTCACCTAGCCTTTATGGGGGAGCTCACACACCAGCTAGAGACATGCAAGAGGGCCTTCTTTGCTATGATTGTAGAATACTCTTCCATTGGAGGCCTGATTGATGCTGATGTTGGCTTCATTCCAATACTGCCTTAAAAGACTCTTTAATTTAAAACCTGTGGCCTCATCCAAATCTGTGTATCAGATATGGGGAAAGTGCAGGCCATGAACCACATGGAACCCTGAGCCCCACTTATATAGTCCTTAAAGCTCCCCCAGAAGCCTTCAAACCCTTTTCTCATAATAATAATAATAATTTTTTAAAAATCCAGGGCAATTTTGCAGTGCTTTTCACCTGAAAATGCCTACAAACTGCCCAAAAATACAGTGGGTTTCTTATTCATCACCCCAGATGTCTCCAACAATCCTCAAATCCCTAAAAATGGCCAAAATTGTTTAAAAATGTATAAAATGATAGACTGAAATTATATTGCACCACTTCTGGTGTGCCTGGGAAGGATAGGCAAGGCCCCTGCAGATGAGAGCTGGCCTGCTCACCTTATGCAGTGGCCTATCCTCACTGTACCTGTTCATAGTTTTCCCAGGTGTTTTTACTTGTTAAATTACTAAGATGTTCTTAGTCTATTCAAAGTTTTCTTTACCATTTTAAATTTTTAATTGTTTAAAAATTTTTAAAGTCGTTCTAATTATACCCACCCCAAAATCATATGATATAGGCTACAAATATTTTAATAAATAAAAAATAGCTTAAGTCTTCTAGGCTTTAATAACGTCTCATTTGGACTACTGAAATATATTTTCTCCAGAGCTGTTTTTTTAAGGCGGTTTGCAAGTTGCAACCTGTACAGAAAGTTAAAGCCTGTTTTTTGTTTTGTTTTTTTGACAGCAAATCTGTCTCAGCTATATTCTCTGAACAGGACTAGAAGCAAAAAGAAAAACTACTGATGTTGAGCTTTAAAAACACTACAGTCTAAAAACATATAGCAGTCCTCTGGGGACAAGACTCTTATTTCTGGGACATGTTGGGCTTCCATTCCCATCTTTTACTATTAGCATGGGTATAGAGCTGGGAATTCTACATTATGTTGGCCTTGCTCAGACTGACATCTAGTGGAGTTTTGGACAACTCTAGAAACAGATAAAAATGATCAAAGCTATGATAGATAATGCTGCTTCTTTTCTGAATGGGAAATAACCTGGAAGTTTTACTTCTGGCTCACTTCCTGTTGCAAAAAAGCCCTCTCCAGTGTGCTGTACTGGTTTGAGCACTGGACTTCACGCTGAACGCCAGGATTCAAATCTGCACTCAGCCATGGAAACCCACTGGATGACCTTGGACAAGTTACATTCTCTCAGCCTCAGAGGAAGGCAAAGACAAATCCTCTGAACAAATCTTGTAAAGAAAGCCCCATGATAGGTTTGCTTTGTTGTCGTGTGCCCTGAAGTTGTTTCTAACTTACTGAGATCTTAAGGCAAACCTATCACAGGGTCTTCTCAGGCTGAGAGTGTGTGGGTTTCCATGGGAATTGAACACTAGTCTTCAGGGTCGTACTCCAACGCTCAAACCACTACACCAGGCTGACTCTCAGGTTGCCTTAAGTTGGAAATGAATAAAAGGCACACAACAACAACAAGATCAAGGGCCTAAATAGCCTAGAGAGGGCTAAAATGTGGTACAATTCCCCTACATTTGCCCTGGAAGGCACCAGAGGATACGTGAGGTAGAAAAGGTAAAAAAAAAAATTGCGGCTAGGATGTGTAACCCTCCAAGGTCTTCTGGCAGCTGTGGCCCCTAAACCCCAAAATTTCCCACCTCGTGTTAGAGTAACAAGAACAAATGCAATGTATAACAATATGCATTAGGGTAACAAGAACAAATCTCCGTATTAAATGTTTACCACAACATGCTTCTTTGGCTTCCATTTGCACCATATGAACACATGACACGACTGTCTTCTGCCATACAGCCATGCTTTACCATGTAAATTTTACTTGCTGTCAGGTACACTTTAAACCAAAGTACTGATAGTAATTTAAGATGTACTGTCCTTGTTTAAACAGCAGAGTATATTTTCCCACAAGCAACCAAATACTCCTTTCAAACATTTAAAAAAATACTGTTCATTATTGTGAAGAGTTATTAGGCTAAACAAGAAGGCTAAACATGCAAGTGATCTTACGCAATCCTAAACATGAAAAAGCAGATTTCTAGTTTGAGATTGCATCTGATATAAAATGCTGAGATATCTGCTTTTGGCATGTGGTGAACCAAATATTCTTCCACACTGATATATAATAGAGTGAGAGTAGAAATAAATGCACACCTATCTGTGGATACACAAACAGAAAACTGGTAAAACTGACTGCTATCTCATGGTCATGAGAAAAGGTATAAGAAAACATTCCCATTACAATGGGCATATAGAAAACTAGTCTAGATTAAAAAAATCCCACTTCAAAGTTTTTACAACATTAAGAGAAACATACACAAATACATACAGAAACAGAGTCAAATGTCTGTGATAAGGTGACAGTTGATATTAATCAGAATACCACGGCACAGTAAGCAGAACTGTATCATTCTGATATTGCCACTTCATTGTACCTTGAGCTGATGCAGATTTCCACCCAGCCGACCTTCCAGGAAATGTGTAGGAGAAATCCACCAACTAGTGTCTGCCACCTGAAATTGAAACATGCAGTAATCACTTTCCCTTGTAAAACAATTAACCTAAGTTAATCACTATTAGTCATACTGCAGGCTTCTTCCATAAGTAACAGCCAGCCTGATCATATGGCACCTTAACTCACTGGGAATGCAATATAAACATCAATAAAATTTAACTGGCAGCAGAAACTGGTGTAATTCAGTTTGATGGCAGGCATATAGTGCAGATAATACTGAGTTTGTGACTTGCTCAAAGTCAGTCAGTAGGCTTCCATGGCTGAGCAGGGATTTGCACCCTAGCTTCCCAGAGTCCTTGTCTAACACTCAGACCACTATACCATGCTGTTACTCCCCAGCAACTAGGACCTTCAGCACAAACAGTCATTGATATACCAGCATTCATGAAATTTTCCCAGTCCCCTTTTAATGGCTATCACTCCATTTTATGATTGTGAATTTCATCTATTTAGCCTTTTAAAACTGTTTTTGTTTTAATTAACATCTTTTTATCTTGCTTAAATTATTTATTTTAATACCTGAATTGTTTATATTGTTTTATTCTATTTGCTGTACTTAACTCTTACAATAAAAGGGCTGGATAAAAATATTTTAAAAACAGAGAGACAGACAGATAGACAGAGGCACACACACACATATAAAAATAGTCATTATGGACCATTTTTTAAGAAAGCATTTTTATTCTGTCATACATCTGCTGCCTATCAACTCAATTGCATGGTCTCACATTCTGACATTATTTGAAAAACTACTTCTCTATATCTCTTTTCCGCAGACAATAGATCAAGTCATGCCTCATTAAACTTTGCAACTCAGAATTTTAAAATGTCACTATTTTGAAGAAGCTTTCCCAAACTTTGTAACTAATATCTTTTCTTATAGCTGATTCATAGCCTGCCCTTTCTCCACAGTTATTTTTAATTTACAAGAAGAATTCTTTTTCAGGACAATTACATTACCCAGCACAAACCAGTCATCTTGGCGCATCCCTTGCAAGCAATACATCCAGTTCTGAACTACTTCCTGCTGTGTTTTGGGGGAGATCCCACAGTGTACTATAGACTGCTCTGCTATTAGATGTAAGATGAATACATAATGAACACTCAAGCTACATACACACCAATATGTACAAACTATCTGCATTTATTGAAACTCTGACTGTTAAAAAAATACAGAAATTCACAAAGACAAAAAAACCACATGTGCCAATTATGAAAATCAGACTTTGCTGGCTGCAAAATCCTGGGAGCTATAAAACCTTTTCAATATCTATGAAAGATATGTGTATGTGCCTTCAAAGTTGCCTGTCAACTTATGGTGACAGCATGAATTTCATAGGTTTTCTTAGGCAAGGAACACCCAGAGGTGGTTTTGCCAGTTCCTTCCTTGAAATACTATATAACCTAAAGCACCTGGTATTTGTTAGCAGTTTGCCATCCACATACTAACCAAAGCTGACCTTGCTTAGCTTCCTAGACCAGATGTGATCTGATGCCTTCAGGATATTTAAGCAGACACACACACTGCTATAGTCTATTATAAGAAAGCTGAGATTAGTCTGATTCAACTATGACAACTAATTTACAAACAAAGCTGTATTTTCTTGAGATCACAATCTGCAGTAACAACTCAGTGAGCTTCCTTTCTAATTGCTTCATAATAATTCTGAATAGCTGATGAATGTTCACTCAACAGAATTCCTCGGAGTCCTTGGCCAAAATTCAACTGCCAGTCTCAACAAAAATAGTAGCATTTTATCACTGAGATTTATATAAGTGTTGACTTACCATTCAGTAACTCTACACTGGACTAATAATTAGATTTAGGTTCTCGATTTAATGGAGAGGCTATCAGAAATTGATACATCCCTGTCCCTCTTAACTAGAGAGATAGAGTCAGTAGAGGATATGCACATATGGAACAGCGGTCTTAGACAAAGAAGAAGAAAGGAGTGTAGAGAGCATGTAACAATATAAAATATAAAACTGTACGCAGGTGACGAAAAACAGAGGTTATAGTAACACAACAGTAACCTACTGATTAAGTCTCTTTTTTAAAAAATGCTTTTGAAATTGTACTTACCCTTGGAAAAGGGTAGGGTAGGTGAATTTCAGGACAGACAAGACATACTGGAAAACAAATGTCAAGTTAGAGGATATTACTTACCCCAAAAACATACATACAGGCATCAGAGAAAAAGGTAATTCTTACAGGAATATCCAGGATGTTGTATTGATATCATTCTGTTTAGATTAAAGACCTCTTTTCAGTACAGGAGTGGGCAAAGCACAGCCCCGGGGCTGATTTTTAAAAAGTATTTGTTTATTGCTCCCAAATGCCACAAGGAGTGTGGAAGGCATTTCCACTGTGTTAGGGGGCCCCTTAAGCCCCCAAAACAAAATTCTGGTAATTTTTTTAAAATGACCTGTGGGTGGCACAGGGGACATTTGCACCACATTTGGGCCTTCCTGGGCCAACTTTTTGAGAATACTTTTTTGAAACAGAGAGTAAACAGGATGTTTGTTTTAAAAAAGGCTTGTCCTGCACCTAAAATGGGCTGGGAAAGCCCAAAAACACGATGAAAATGGCCTTCTGTGTACTAGGGAGCATTTGGGTCTCTCTCTACAAACATACATACATACGTACTTTGCAAGAATGGGTATGGTGTAAGGCAGAGCTTTCCAAACTTTTCATGTTGGTGACACACTTTTTAGACATGCCTCATTTCGTGACAGAGTAATTCAGTTTTACTGGCAAACTGGAGGTTAAACAAACTCCATTATAAGAGATACGAACACACACATAAATTGCAATAATGAAATGTATGGGGACACAACATAGCTCATGAAAACCTTTTATATATATTTTTAAAATATATGATTTATAAATAATAATATACATTTCCAAGATTGTAGATGACACACCTACATACGTCAGGCGACACGCTAACATGTCACAGCACACCATTTGGAAAGCCCTAGTGTAAGGGATGTCCTGCCAAGTTCTCTCAGTGGCTAATGAGGCCCCCTTCCCTTCCAAAGTTGCCCACTTCATCTCAGTACATACTCAAAAGTGATTTATGGTTTCATAGTTCCCTTCCTCACAAAACTTGAAAAGTTACTTTGTGGGACTACAGCTCCCAGAATCTCTTCAGTTAGCTGGCTGGAGAACTCTGAGAGATGAAGTCAAAAACCTAACTTTTCCAAGCTCTGATTTCTCATTTTTTTTAAAGGCATATACAGGCATGTGAGGAAAAAAAATCAAAGAACCATATTACTGTAATGTCAGAATGACCACATGAATGCAAAGCACATCTTGGATCAATCATTTATCAGAATGGAAACTGCAGTCAAGAAATCAGAAGATTAGGACTTAGAAGAACAGCTATGGCACTAGATAAGATCCTGAAGTATAAAGAATATGTTACTGAATATTAAAGTTAGGATAGTCCATGCCATCAAACTTCCAATTTCCTTTTAGAACTATTCAAAAACTCTTTTTCTTTCAATCACACTCTATTAGTGTCCTCTGCTGAGCTGGTCTTCTCATTACAGATTTCTAAATATATCTGTCGTGCTGTGATTTGCCATCAAATCAGCTTTGATGTATGGCAACCCTACAAACGAATAGGACACCTCCATGCACACTGCTCATCAACAGCCCCGCTCAGACCTTGGCTTCCTTGATTGTATATATCACAGATGGATTGATGCAGTCTATCAAAACACTGTGTCTTCAAGTGATAATTAAAATCAAACTGACACAGACTTCTTCTCACCTGACATGTTTGATAGGAGATTATATATACACACATACACACACTGAAAAGCTGTACTAGATGCAATAACTCCATGTGACAGTGGTGCATGTCTTTCGTTGTTTGGATTTCTGCAACCATTCTCTGTCTGACAAGTGTACTTCCTAAGTACTTTAGACCTCTATTTTTCTACTTTTGTTATACAGAAAAACAGAAGGTCTCTAACACTTCTGTTGTTGGTAGAATGGCTATTAAACAATTCATTCAAACTGCAATCCTGTACAGTACAAGTTTAGGTTGAGACAACTCCCATTTAAGTCAGGTTTGACTGTAGAGTAGATAGATCTGCACAGGATGCTATTGTTAGTGCATGAATTAGCAGTGCAGACACCAGCTATTTCCTCACTAGACTGGGGTTTGCAGAATTCCATAGGATGTTTAAAGTGGAATAATAGTGCTACAACCGTCTAGTGCGGAAATGGCTACCCTTCCAGCTTTCTTGCCAGGTATGAATCGAAAAGCAATGGATTTCCTTTTGTTCTCCTACCGCTCTGGTATCAATGACACGCGGAGTTTTAAGAGAGGTTTCTGCTGAATGAGGAAATGGCGTTTAGGCGCGTCCCATCAGTTTCGTTGCTAGAGAAGTCAGATTTCACAAGGAACCGGGCTTTCCCAAAGAAATAAAAAGCTAACTATTGGGAAGCACAAAGTACCCCGTGCTTTGCATGAATCCGTCCCAAAGCGACCTTGTGCAATAGGCAGAATCAACTGGCAACTTAAATCAGATCGCTGAAGTTCCCCATCCTCACCTTGTTGGTGAAATAAGAAGCCAAGAAGAACAAACAGAAGGCCAGACCATTCGCGGGTCTCTTTAAATACATTAGTCAAAGCATTTCACCGGTCCGGGAACAGGGAGGTAAGGCACTGCCGCTCTATTGCAATCGGCTCAAGGAACACCCGCTGAACTCGGCTGCCATGACAGGGACACGTTGTTCTTGAGTTTGCTCCAATAGGGGCGAAGGAAAAGCCCCGAGGAACTGCCTTCTTAAAGGGGCAGCGCTCCCCCTAGGGCCGAAGGGAAAGCACTGCGTAGCTCAACTCCTGTCTACACGGACACGGGCTTCCGGGGGGGGGGGTGTGTGTGTGTGTGTGTGTGTGTGTGTGTGTGTGTGTGTGTGTGTGTCTGTGTGTGTGTGTGTGTGTGTGTGTGTGTGTGTGTGTGTGTTCTAATTACCACCAGTTAAGTATGGCTAGCATTATTTAAATAGAGGGTGAAAGTGATTAACAGCATCATCTAAAATGGAAGTCCTGAGTATTGTTTATCATTGGGGCCATTTCCGCACTAGACTGTTATAGTGCTATTATTCCACTTTCAGCATCCTATGGAATCCTGGGGTTTGCAGTTTAGGGAGGGCCCTTTGAGGTTAAGATGGTTAAAAGGACAAATTGTGTGCCTACCTGTTGACTCTCAGTTATGGCCACCCTACGCTACAGTTTTCTTTGCAAAATTTATTCAGAAGAGGGTTGCCTTGCCATTATCTTCCTCTTAGCCTGAGAGAGGATGACTTGCTCAAGGTCACCCAGTTGACTTCCATGGCTGAGCAGACACTGAGGCCCAGCTTTTCCAGAGTCTTCACTCAACACTCAAATTACCCCACCATGCTGGCACAGCAAAATGGGACCAAACAGCTCTTAAAATTAAAGAGGAAAACCAAAGAAAAGAAAGCTGCAGACAAAAAGGCTATGATTTTCATTTCAAAGATGAACATCACAAATAAAGATTCTACTCATCTCTGTTTCATACCCTTTCAAACAACAACAACAACAACAACAAGCTTGCAACATTCAAGCACTAGCAAAGTAATCATTACCTGCATTTTCTCCATAGGAGTTCACTTCATCCAATACATCATAAGTGCTTATAATGATTAGGTAAATCTATACAATTTGCTTTTCATTGACTTTTAAAAAACTGGATATACCATCTGAAATCATTTTCAACTTTATAAAAGCTGGTTAGTTTCTTTCTATATCGGTTTTCTGACAAAATTGAGGTTTGTGTTTTAAAAAATTAGGAATCTATTTTGTTTCTCTGCATCTGTTATCCGTTGAGAAGAAACCATCTCAGTATCTGACAGAGAATGATTTCAGTGCCTACAGACCCTTCCCAATTTCCATCTTAAGACTGTTTCAGATGTAGTCTCCATAGTTATTTATGATCCAGTCCAGAAGCACTGAAAAACGTGCATACTATTTCATGACCTCTGAGTTGGCCTAATAAAGGTGTTATGATAAATTTTTTATCATTTTGGGGAAAGCTGCTAGAAATATTAAACAGGAAGCCAGGATTAGTAAGCAATACAGGTGAAAAGGATCTAAGAGTTTCTTGTTTTTACTGTATGTTTTCAGGTCATTTCCAACTTATGGTGAACCTATCATAGGGTTTTCTTAGCAAGATTTGTTCAGAGGGCATTTGCTTTGCTTTGCTTTGCTTTGGTTTCCTCTGAGGCCAAAAGAGTGTGACTTGCCCAAAGTCACCCAGTGGGTTTCCAAGGCCAAGCCCAGATTCAAACCCTTGTTTCCAGAGTCCTAGTCCAGTGCTCAAACCAGTACACCATGCTCTGCTAAAAGTTTTAGTAAACTGTAAATGATAAGTCAGCAGTGTGAGGTAGAAGGGAAAAAAAGGGGGGTTATACAATTCTGGACTCCAACAAAACAATAACATCTGCATAGGTGATGGTGCTAATTTATTCTGTGCTTGCCAGGCTGCAGCCTAAAGTTCTGTGTTCAGTTATCAACAGCACAGTACAACTTAAGAAGGATATCAACAAATTGAAACAGATCCTGTGGAAGATGGCAGAGCTGATGAAGGGCCTGGAGACCAAGCCTTGTGCATAAAGGCTGAATTAATTAGGTACATTTAGCATGAAGCAGAGATAGTTAATAGGTAACATGATGGCCATCTTCAAATATCTGTAGGGCTGTCGTATCATGCAGCAAATTTGTTTTCTGCTCTTCCACAGGATAGCAATCAAAGCAGTCAGTTCAAAAGACCACCACTCTCAACCAGGTTTTGACTAAACAATCTTTTTGACAGTGGAACAGAGTGCCACAGAACACTGCTTCATAAGAATTTTTTAAACAGAGGCTGAATGGCTGTCTCTCAAAGTTCACAACATTAAAATAAAACTGAATGAGAATGAAGACTTGCACACCAAAACCTCACCAACTGTAGATTCAAAAATGTTGAGATTGACATGCTTCAGTTGTTAACACCCAATGAACTGGAAGTTTAACTACTTGGGGCTGGGAGGCCCCCACACAGGGTATGGTGTGAACTCTGAAGTATGAAATATTTCTCATTAGCAGTAACTAAATTATAAGGCAGAGGTGTAGTGGGGGTGAAATGAGGTCAGTGCCCCTAACTAAGAATTCTGCCTCAATGAAACTTTTGTTTAATCCCCAAATTTCTAACATTCCAGACACTGAAAATTGTTGATACGTAGAATTCTTATATTGGTAGTGTTCACATTGCCGTGGTAACTTTGTCTACCCATTTCTTTGGGCACATAAATTTACTTCTAAACGCTCAAGTGAAATTTTAGGTTACTGCAATGCCAGCAATTATATATTTCAGATACATATGATATCATTTACAAGTATGCCAGTGTGTTACACACAGCCAACATCCACTACGTGAGATAGCTCACCTGTATACAGAGGAACCACATAGTAGTGGACAAATACATACACACTAGGCTTATTTGCAGGTGCAGAACTTCCAAATATTAGTGGGTCCACCCATATGTCAGATGTCCTAATCTGACCAAATAGGCACAGGCAAATGATGTTACTGTGCCTATTACATCCTTTTTGTCCCTAACCATGCTATACAGAATTGGCTGAGCTGCAGACATGTTGCCCAAAGGTGTTTACATGGCAAGTGAGGGAAACACTATCTGAACTGCATAAAAGAGCAACATAAAGTTCAGAGGCAACTAAGGCCATTTCTGCACTGGACTTTTATACTGCTATTATTCCACTTTCAACATCCTATGGAATCCTGAATTCCACAGGATGTTGAAAGTGGAATAGCAGCACTGTAACAGTCCAGTGCAGAAAGGGCCTAAGTTCCCACAGAAAGAAACAGATCAGGAAGATGAAGCCAAGACACTGCATTTTCCTTCAGTCCTTTAATCACAGAGGGACGGCCAAGGCCTGCCCACAGAGCCACCCCACAGTTTCTGAAGGCGCTGCACCTTTTCAGGCGATGAGACCGGCTGGTCCAGCAGTCGAGGGGCCCAAGGAGAACCGCTAGTACCAGTTGGTGCAGGCAATGAGGTAGCGCACGTCATCCAGCATCTCTAGAAGCCAGGCCTGGCACTGGGCGCGGGGTCCCGCCTCGGGCTCTCCCTGGGCGGCGGCGGCTGGTGGCGGCGGCGGCGGCGGCGGCGGCACCACCAGGGGCTCTGGGGTGTAACCGACACTTTCCTCTGAGGGCGCTTCTGCAGCCGCTGCGACGGCGGCCACCTCCTCCTCGGCCTCCGCCAGCGGTGGGCTGGCAGCGCTCATCCTTCCAAGGGCACGGGGGTAGTTCTTCGCTCACCGCCCGGGCGCTTTCAGAAAACTTCTTGAAGCCGCTGGAAGGCCGCTCTCCCGCCGTCGGCCCACCCACGCAAGGCGAGGCAGAACTCACAGCCCCTGCTCACGTTGACCCGGCATTCGAGAGCCCCTCCCTCCGACGCGCCCTTGGGCTCCCGCAGCCCCCCTCCGCCCCTCGGGAAACCGGGTTAAATGCCTGGCGAGCCGCCGTGGGGACCCCTCCAACACCACCCGTCTTGTGATGGGATCTTTGTGATGCAGGGAGGCGGCGCGGCGGCCTCTCCGCCCGGAAAGTGACGCCAGACGGAAGGAGCGGGCGTTGAGCGCCTCGGCTTTAAAGCGCCGCGCGCTTCGTTTTGCCTCTTTCGCCTTCGACCGGCCTGTGAAATCTGTATCGTAGTAACGTTTTAAACCGACCGCGAAGGCGTGAAGATGTGTGCAAGTTTGTTCATTTCTTAGTATTAGAAAGATGAGACCTGATGCTACATCTTCACACGGCGAGCCTCTTTTTTTATTGCTCGAGATTTTAGGGTGTATTGGGGAAGGTTTAAGGGGCAAGATAAGGGAGGTGTAAAGGAAGCAAAAGAGCTGAAGGAAGAGAGGCTTGCGCAGAGGGGGGTTGGAAGCTGCTCTGTCCGCCACCCGCAGCTGCAGACCGCGATACAAAGCCGTCATGTGACGCCGAAGGCCGTTTCCGCACTAGAAGGTCACAGTGCTATCGTTCCGCTTCCAACCTCCTATGGAATCCTGGGGTTTGCAATTGAAAGAGCGGCCTTTAGGATTCTCAGCCAGAGAGCTCTTTGGTCTCAGTAAACTACAACCCCCAGAATTCCATAGGATGTCGAAAGCGGAACAATAGCACTATAACAGCGTGGTGCAGAAAGGTCCTCAAAGTACAAGCAAAATATTCTCATCGCCAGGGGAGCCAGACACACGGATTGTCCTTGCCACAACCAGTGAGATGGGAAGGAGCGACAATAGTCACTGCGTTAATCTGGAAAGAGAGAGCTAGCGTTAGCGACAGGCGGCACTAAGCAGTATTTTCAGGACGTTCTTTTGGCAACCTGGGGCATTTCCGCACTAGGCAGCTATAGCGCTATGATTCCACTTTCAACATCCTGTGGAATCTTGGGCCCCTCCCAAAACTGCAAACCCCAGGATTCCATAGGATGTTGAAAGTGGAATCATAGCGCTATAGCAGCCTAGTGCGGAGATGGCCCTATTCGCAATCCTTCAGCCGTGTCACTGCCACCGGGGTGGGGCATTTCAACTCGAGTAAACACGGACAGGATTGCAACCTAATGGAGACGCTGGTTTGTTTCTTTCGATATCCTTCATGACACTTGGGGAAAAGTGGCCCCGTGTGCCAAAAGAAGGAAAAAGGTATAAGAAACGGAGCATCTTTACTACTGAATTGGGGTGAAGCGGGGCAGGGCTGAACCGTTCCTGGAAAAAAACCAATTACGGCTTTGGAACCGAGAAAGGAAAGCAGATGAAGGGGGAAGACCATTCCAAAGGAAGTGACGCACAGGGGACGTTGCTTGCTAGGGACCAATAGGCGGCTGGGATCGGGAGTCCAGGGGCGGGCGGGCGGGCGGGCGGGCGAGCCGAGGAGAAGCCGGAAGAGAGATCATTCCGGCAGCAGTTCCTGGTGGCCTTCTCCTCTGCCGTTGTCGTCGGCTGGCCGCGATTTCCCTTGCCTCCCGTCGCGCTGTTTCCAAGTCTGGCATGGATCCGGTAGGAATCGCTGCTGTCGTCCCCGCTGCCGAAGTCAGCCCGGGCCCAGCGTGGCCTCAGAGCAAGGTGAGGAAGGCAGGGCTGCTGGAGCGAGGAGGAGCCTCTCGGGCCTAGCTTGTGGGGGATACAGCGGAGCTGGTGGCTCTCCGGACGTTTGGGATCTTTGGCCGTCTGGTTGGGGGCCAGGACTCGTGGGGGGAGTGTGGGAATTGAAGTCCCCAAACACTCTGAGGGCCAAGGATAGGGCACCTCTGCAGTAGGAGCGGGTGGTAGAGTCCTGAAGTTAGGGTTGCCAAAGGGAAAACGAGCGAGTTCTTCTATGGTTAATGGTTGTATAGAAGAGGGAATTTCAGCAGGTGTTGCTTCACATGTAAACAAGTGACGAGGTGAAATTCCTTCTTCCAAACAACTATTAAAAGTATAGTAGCTGCCTCCAGTTTTCAGTTTGGCAAGCCTGGCTGAGGTGGTGGAATCAGGAGTTGGTACTTACTGAATGGTCATTCTTGGGATGGCGGGAGGATCACTACAGATGGGTTTGATCCCTAGTGCCAGCATCAGCTGGCGCCAGGGATCAAACCTATGCCATCTCAAGAATGGGTGCACCACTTCAGATAGCAAGTGAAGGAAGTCGCACAGTTAAAAGTGCTCCGATCTAAACAAAAACAAATGGATAAAGGAAGGAGAAGTAGCTGTGCTTTACTTGGAAAAATGCACTTACATCAGGGATGTTCAAGAATGGCATTGCATTCTGAAGTGATACAGCTCATTGGTCTCAAAGTTAGTAATGGAACCTTTGATCCTCAGAAATGGAGAGGCAGATGCTGTTGGCTAAATTATTCAGCCCGGGTGATGGGCCACTTTACTTCCTCCTTGTGTTTACAGGATTGCCTCCTCTTTTTTTCTGGTATAGCTCCTGTGTTTATCAGCTGTGTTGTAAATAGATATTCAACAGATACAGATCAGTCCTTGTACAGTACAGATATGGGATGCTGGGTGAAACTTTTCTTTCAATATTAAATGCATAGAAACTATCTTACTGACCATGAGATGTTTACCTATAATGCACTGACTCAAGGGGCCTTGGCAGGTCAGGAGACAATAAATAAAACCTTAAATAAAGATGAAATACAAAATTAAAAAAAGATTGTAATATTTCATTCTCTGCCCCAAGTCAACAGGAAACCATTAAAAACAGGACGCATTACATCCCACTTAAGTGCTGTTATTGCCAACAAACAGCTTGAGTAGTATTGACACAGTTGTGCACTGTAACTCCTAGCTAACTGGATTAGAGGTAGGGTAGTACCATCTAGAGTAAGACACAGTATGTTGTAGTCGTTAAAGCACAGCCCTTAGTCATGAAGATTATTCGGTGACCTTTTCCAGTCACTGTCTCTCTCATGTCACAGGGTTTTGTAAAGATAAAATGGAAGGGAGATGAGACATGTGCCAGCCTGAGGTTCTTGAGATATGAACAATATCCCTTGGTACATTTAGAATCTGCCTCCACCCTAGTATGTGTGTATGGTGAGAGGTACTCCATTGTTTCAGTAACCTGCTTGTACATTTTAAAATTGTTAATGTACTGAGGTTGTAATAAGTTATAGTTAAGCTATTTTAAGTCTAAAGTCTACACCCAGATAAGCCTCCCCAGCTGTCATTGGTCTGATAAGAGGCTGCAGATGAAGATGCCTCTAGGGTGACAGCCAAACAGTTTTCTCCTGATGTTCATGGATTGTATTATCTGTGCCACAGTTTAAAAAACAGATTTTGTAGATGTGCTTCTTCTAAGAGCTGAAGGAATTATATATATTTTAGAATTAATTTTGATTTTTGAGTTCCAGCTTAATCCATAGTTATATTGATCTTTCTCTAGAGAAGGTAAACTGCAAACCAGTTCAGAATGACTGGCTCATATGTCAAGCTTCTTAGACCTTGACATTATTTATTCATGTAAGCAGAGTGCTTTTGCAACTCTGACTTTTAGTCTCTTATCAATAAAGCTGGCTCTGTAAAAAAATATATTATGTTCCTTGTCCTGGAATCTTAGTTCAGTGTGGACCCCAGACCTATAGCTATTAAGACCAAATACAGATTTTTTTTTGGTTTTTTACCAGCAAACATTTTGTAACCAACTGTCTGCTCACTGGCTAATTTTCTTAGCTGGTATTATTTGGTAACTGAAATACATGGGGTTAATTTGTATTTGTATTCTCATATTTTAGTTTCACCTTGATTTCACAATAACAAATACTTTGTTTAATGAGAAAGCAGCAGATTTAGCTCTAATTTATCGATTGAATTGACTATATAGGCAAATATTTATGCAGCACTTGCATGATGAAGATACAGCTGCTTTTCCTGATAGACATTATACTGGAGTAAGGGCAATGTCCAGTCTTTCAAATAACCCAGACAAAAGTGGTATGGGGTATTAATGATATTCTGTCCACATTGATTGAGTTTATATGGTGTACTGTAATCATGAAATCGTGGCTGTCCTGCCATTATTATGTAACAGAGCCACAGAGTCACAGTGTTTGCTTTGGAACATCTTATCTTCAGTACCATTCTTAGGCTTTCAAAAGGAGAACATGTTGTGGGTTAAAAAATCTGAATATTAATTCAGTCTTTGCTGTAATTTGAAGTAACTTCTGATGTTGATATGTAAAAAGGTAAAGAAGAGTCCTTTAAGGAACAGTTCCAAAAGAATGACTGTGCATATTTGTCAGTCCTATGAGCTTTTGTAGGTAAACCTATTTTTCATCATTGGTGTGGAGAAATAGGGGTGATGATGAAATATCCCTGTATATTACTGTGAATGTCATATATTGATGGCTGTTTTTGTGGTTTGACACAAGGG